>JAKWJD010001764.1:3431294-3548363 GCA_027705065.1 Solanum peruvianum | reverse complement strand
GGAACTACGCACGAGTCATCACATAAATGAGAGAAAGAATGAAATGAAAGAAGAAATCAAAACGGACAAAGATATGAACGATAGAGATTCAAAAAGTGAAGATATTCCTAAAAGTCACTATAGCCTCTCGAAGATAAGTATAGACGTCTCATACAGATCCTCAAGAGTCTACTTAGACTCGACTTGTACCACACGTGAGACCTATGAACCTGGGGCTCTGATACCATTTTGTCACGACCCAAAAATGGACGTGATGGCACTCGTCTTATCCCACCAAGACAAGTAAGCCTAAAACTCAACTATTATAATAAAAATGCGGAAAAAATTTACTATCAACTACATTATACCCCAAAACCTGGTTGTCACGTGTACAAGCCTCTAAAATATTACCAATCGGATCAAAAGAAAATATAAGTCTCATATGATTGTTTCTAGAGTAGAACAAAAATCATAAACAAGAGTAAGGAGGGATGCTGAGATGACCAACAACTACCTCACAAAATCTCCAGGAAGCCTCGGAAAAGAAGAGAATATATCATAAAAGTCCGGGCTAGTAACCTACAAAAATTTGTAGAAGCAAGGGGTGAGTACCAAACCACACGGTACTCAGCAAGTAAACCTCTAAACACAAGCTAAGGGGATGAAATACGGGTACTCCTACCACCCCCAACCGAACCTCCACAACTCCAACCTGCATAAACATCAGCCCAACTAACAGCTCACAGTTTACATAGAACGTAACTCAACAAAAACATTTAGGCAAATTACATATCCTCCACAACAACACTTTAACATTACATATCCTCCACACAAACACTTTAACAAATTATATATCCTCAACATCAACATTTAAACAAATTAGATATCCTCAATAGCAACACTTCCAAAAATTTACATATCCTCAATAACACACTTCAACAAATTACATATCCTCAACAACAACACTTCAACAAATGTATATACTCAATAACAAGCTCAGTATTCCACAATCACAAGTTCCGCAAAAAGGCAATCACTAGATCAGCAAAACACAATATCAAGTTCACTAATGATAAGTATGTGCAATGTAATGGAATGCAATGTCAAGTATAATGATGCATGTCTGACCTAGTGATACACACCCGCTTGCTCTCAGTCCGGGACCCATGGGGGACATATCTGTCCATGCATCTGTCGCGGCGCACGACACGACCCCTCGATAATAGTAACCATCGCGGCGCGCGATACGTCCCTCGAAATATAGTATCCATCGCGGCGCGCGATACGTCCCTCGAAATATAGTATCCATCGGCGCGCGATACGTCCCTCGAAATGGTACATCCTCTTAGTACCATTCTTTCTCAATGCACATAACACTTGTCACAACCAATGCCTCAGAATAATGCAGATGACAAGTTCACACAAATAATGAGGAGATGACCATTTTCATAACATTGCACAGATCACAACACAGACAAACATGAAGTTACATCAACAATGATTCAACAAGACTTCAACCCTTTCTCAACACAACACACATAAACAATTATCACATTGCCTTTTGTTACCCCCATTCTTTTCATCATTAGAATTAATCAATGTGGACAAGTCAACCCATCACCAATCCCGTACTCCCAACATATACCACAAGGACATACACGCATTTCATACACTTAACAAGAGTTTAGAAATCCACTTGCCTTAATAAATCAAGAATTCACTCCAGGACTTGAGTCTTCCCTTTTCGTTAAGCTTCCATAACAGTGCAATCTATTCACATAATAATCATAATAAGATTCAAAACTAACACACCCATATTACTTATGTCTATCTTAGATCCAGAAAATCACTCAAACATATAATTACGTTCTTAATTTGGATGCCAATTAATATTTCAGTTCTCATTTTCCTCAAATTCAAGCGTAGATTTAAGTCATAATTTCTTCAAATACTACAACCCTAATAACTTTCACATAAAATAATACACTCGATATTTAATTACCTATTTTAATATATCAAAACTTGAATCATAATATTAATAAAAATAAGAACTAATAAATATAAAAACCACTGGTTACGAACCAGTGGTGGAACCGCTGAAGCAGAGGAAACAAATCCTCACACCGTAAGTTATACACTAACTAACACCATTTAAACAATATGTAGCAATGATGAGCCAATTATTATTTTATTATTAGCCTCAATTTTGACTTTAAATTTCTCAATTCAAACTTATGCCATCGCAGCCATTAATATTTAGCCTCAGATTCTATTTACATATTTAATTAATTCCTACCATCAGAACTAACGCCATACACATAATTCATTATATGAATAAGATATATACTGGTTTACCTGATGAAGATCGTGTGGCTGCCTTCGGCGTCCACAGGTAAGGTTCTCCGACTCTTTTCTCTTTTTTGTCTTTTATTGAACTAATAAAATAATTATGTATTAAATGTGACAAAACCTAAACTATTTAATTCATTTTAACCCATGATTTATAAAGTATTATTAAATGATTACTTAGTCCATTAACTATCGATTAAGTCAATTATACACAATTACCCATCAAATAATTAACTAAAGTCAATGAATAGTTCAAAATTATCAAAATAACTTTCGGGGTCATTACAATGAGTTACTGTATCTAGTACACTAAAATGACCACTTGTCCATGAAAAATTTTATTCTGTGCCTCTCACACATACTGTCAGTTGTGCGAGACCTTTTTGGCTCACTTATCATTTCTTGGCTATGTGTACTTATTTATTTCCTCACTTTTTCTCTTCCAATTTTGATTTTTTTTTACTTGTACTTTTCATTTTGCTTGTAATTCTTATTGTAATTTTATTTTGATTAAAAAACTTTAAAAATTTACCCTCAAATTTTATATATATTTGAGGGGAAATTAAAGTAATGTGCTAGAAAAAGATAAATTTAATTTTCTTAGATGAATTCAAAGATACTGGATATAGTAGAATTAAAAAGTAAATTGAACTCTCATCAAAGAATTAAAAATTCACTCAACTATTTAGTTATTTAAATTATATTTTTTTTGGGATTTCAATTTTAACCACTCAATTCTTAATTGTCAAATATATTTTTATTTTTATTTATTCTATAACCATTTTATGTTTTTAATGTTAGTATTAATAATAATGTCTTAATGATATCAAGCACTCAATTATCTTTTTTTCCCCTATATTTGTTAAATTCTTTATGTATAGAGTCTCAAAATGTGAAACGAAACTTTTATAAATATCTTTTTATTGTGGGTTTTAAGAATTAATATAAAAAAGAATTAGCCAAACAAATTTGTGAAAGCACAAAATAATAGTAGTATGAATATTTTTTTCCACTTAGAGGTAGAACTAAAAAAAAGGCTTTAGAAGATGCAAGATAAAACAAAAAATGGATTCTCTCATAGAAAAAGATGCATTAATATTATTTTTTTCACTTAAAGGTAGAACTAAAAAAAAAAAAGCTTTAGAAGATGCAAAAATGAAATAAAAAATGAATTTTTGCATAGAAAAAGATGCATTAAAGAAAGGACCAAAATTTGAGAAAATGGAAGCATGAGAGAGAAAGTGTGACAACAAAAAAAGGGATCCAAAAAACACTTATAAAAAAAAATGGTGGCCTCATACAACTTGTCACCGTCCTTATTTTTTTCTCAAAATTAAATTGATTGTTTTGAAAGAAAATAGTTTTTTCAATTAAAGTGACATGTCGAAAAGAGATTATTTTATTTCAGAGTCGTCACTTGAAATTGAGTTTTTAGTGTTCTAAGTCACCTTATTTACATTTCTAATCAAAAGGAAGTTGACTCGTTATTTTATGGTCTTTGAAATTAAAAATCGGGTAAGAAATTTTGTTGACCGAAGGGAAGGCATTAGGCACCCCTCGATCCCGTGGTTCTAGCACGGTCGTTTTATTGACTTTTATATGACTTGACTTAATTTTAAATATATTATGTTTATTACCTAACAATTTACTTATGTCCCGCTTTCTTTGATTTATTTTAAATTACTTTGTAAAATTATCATATTTTATTAGTGTGTGGTTTATTGGTAGCAGCTCTTTCCAACATCACCACAAATTGTTTATTTTGTTTGTATTTAAAGACTAAAAGTAATTTAATGTTTTTTGGATCTTAATATTTTGTTAATATTATCATTATCATAAGCCTAAATTACACATTATCTTAGTTTTATTTTTCTAAAAAAAATGAACAATATATTAATAAGAACATAAGATAAAAATAAATTAAAATAATACACTTTTTCATATAAATTTTTTACTTTTTCTTATTTTAGTCATTAAAATGAAAAGAATCCAGTAATTAAAATTACTTTTATTTATTTATTTATTTTACAAGTTTTGGGTCACTTTAATATTGTTTTTCTATTTTTTTTTATTTTGTTTCTCTTTCTTCTTATACTTTGCCCTATTTTTCTTTTAATTCTCCTTCTTATTTGTTTTTTACTTTTATGTTTTATAATTAAAAAAAATTACATCTTTTTCTTTTATATAAATTTTTATTTTTTATTCTTTCAACATGAATAAATTAATTGATTTTTTAAAAAAAGTTTCTCATTAAAAGAAATGTAAAGATAGTGTAGGTTTGGTTTATTTTATTTTTATTTTAAAAATAAATAGATACAGTTTTATTAAATATACAAAGTGAAAAAGTAACTTAACAAATAAGAACTAAATTTCATCTAATTATTACTAACTGCATACTGTTGAATATTAAGCTTCGAATTTTAATGAAGAACAAGATAAAAGGAAACTTTAAAGCAAGCAAGAATTAATACATGTTATATAAATTTTACTCTAAATTTAATAATATAAAATCTCAATATATTTCATATCATAATGTAAAAATTAAATATGCATAAATTTAAAACACTTTATATCATTGAAACCATATCTTGCATGATTCTGAAACCAAATAATGTAATAAAGATCAAGTGTTAACTTTTGTGAAAATTAATTCACAAAGAAAATACCTCGATAAGGACCATGAATTTGAAGCCTCGAATTCCACTATTTTTTGAGTTGCTTTTTTTTGTGCTTGTGTTCCTTAGGAAAAAAAAAGTGAAAAGTTTTCTTTTTTTCTCTCTCTCTTTTACTGATTTTTTTCCTTTGGAATTTTGAAATTTTTCTTCTCTTTTCCTTTGTACCCCTTTTTCTTCTTTTTTTTCCCTCCCATTATTAATTTATTTATAGTTATGTATATTTGGTATGTGTGTATGGAAGAGTTGGATAAGTGGAGTTAGGTGTGGGTGAGTGGAGAGAAATGGTGAGTTAGGTTAATTTTTTTTAATTATTATTTTTTATTATAAAATAATAATAATATTAATTAAGAAAAATTAAATAGCTAGATTAAAAAAAATTATAAAAATTAAAATCACTAATTTATTCAAACTTTGAATGAATAACTAAAAATATACCTTAAAGTGTGATTCTATTTTTTTTGTGATTTTCATATCTTTTAAAAATAAACTTAATAAAATAAGATAAAAGTCAAAATATTTATAAAAAATATTTAAGCTCTAAAAAGGGTATAAAACTTAAATTCGATCACAAACTACGTGTCTACACAACTATTGTTCGTTATACTTCAAACATCATAAGAATTTTCCTTGTCGATAAACTCAAATACAACCCACGTACTAGCTCTTGATCTTCTGTTAAGTTTAACTCTTTGCTGACTTGGACTTTATTCATTTTTATTAAATAAAATCTAAGATGTCTAATTATATTAAAATGATATACTTAGATTGAACATTAGATTAATTATTTATTTTTTAACATCTAGAACCTGGATGTGTGTAATTTATTCTTATTTAAGAATTAGTAAATTTAATTTTAAAAAATATTAATTAAAAGATACAATAATAATAATAAAAAATTTGAAAAACTTTTAAAAAATGACTATAGTTTGAGCTAAATTAGATATTTATAACTATAGTTTGTTTTATTACGAATTACAGTTATATGTTAGGGGAAGGAGAGAGGCAAGCGAGACTCAGAGAGATAGGAGAGAAGTGAGCGAGATCTAGGAGAGAGAGGAGATAGGTGAGAGAAGTTGAATACATATATGGTATTCATTGTATCAGGTTGTATCACAAACACATTTATACAACTAATTTGTTCAAAATGAATATAGTTGTATTCATTGTAGAAGGAGAGAGGCAGACGAGAATGATAGAGGGAGGAGAACGAGATTGAGAAGAAAGGAGAGAGACGAGCAAGATCGAGAGAGGTGAGTGAGATTGAGAGAAGAAGGAGAGAAGATGAATACATGTTATATTTATTTCATCACAAATACAATTTTATGAAATAAATAATACAAATATAATTGTCTAAATACCGTTGATTTGTATCATATATTGAATATAATTATATCAATTATATTAATGAACAGAATTTGTATCGATAAATACAATTAGAAGAATACAAATTATCATAATACAATTGATACTCAATACAAAACATTTAATACATAATACATATACAATTGATATTGAAATGCAAATATATTTGATACAAAATACAATCTTCGTATTTATGTGGTTGGTAAAGGTGTCTAGCGACAGAGATGATTATCACTAGTTGTTGATAGTAATGTGGAGGTTTTAGTCCATAGTTGCAGTTGGTTGATGGTCGTAAAAATAGTTAGCTATTGATTGTTTATCTATTGGTGACTGATAGGGGTATAATTAGTAAGTCGATAGGGGAGATTATTTAGTTTGACGTGAGATATAAAGTATTATATTTTCTAATTTAATGCAAGTCTATTTTATTGTACTTTTATCTTGAGGTATTAGATACTCTTCTTATTATTCATCTTATTATATATACCTTAATGATAAGATAAGTTATCTCATTTACACAATGAAATAACTTAACTAAATAATTAAATAAATAATCGTGCTCAAAAAACTAAATCTAAATAATTTAGATTAAAATCTTTTTTCTACAAATCCCAAGATAATCCGCAAACGCTACAACTTCTGCCATAGCCTCTGTCCTTTAGGTGAACACTTTGTGCGACTGAGTAAAACCTGACTGTGTAATAGCCTACAAACCACACAGGAGATGTAAATCGCACTAAGCAAGTGCGACAGACTCGACTCTAGAGACATTGAAAGGGGATTAATTCCAGATAATCCGTATGATTAACCACCCTCCAAACTGACTTAATCATCGAGAAAGACAAATTAATAAAATCTTTATTAAGTGAAAACCAATAAAATCTCAGTAACAATTTTTAAAATATAGACAACAAACAAATAAAAATAAACATAAAAAGTAAACTGTCACTTCTAAGAGAGAAAAAAAAAGGATCAACTATGCAAAAACAAGAAACACATGTTATTAATGAATGTTGTACCAATATTTTACAGTACATTATTTTATTGTCCTACAAACATTTATGTCATTATCAATTTTTTTTTTTTAAATAAACCTAAAATTCCTTTATAGTTAAGGCTAAGTAAAGGCCCAAGCTTTAGGTTAGGGCACAAAACTTAACAAATAACACCTGCTGATTTGGTGGCCCAAAAGTGTAGATGCAACTTTCCAAATTTTATTCATATAAATGGAAATTAATTGAATATACATAACACTAAAAATAGTATATAAATAATTGTAGTAATTATTTGAAATTTAAATACTGTCTCAATTATATTTTATCCGACTAGATTCGGATCGTAAGAGTCAAATTAAATTAAAATTTTGAATAAATTTAAATATAATTATAATTAAAAAAAATATATTTTTAATTAGACTGCAATCGAGAGAGTAATACACACTACTATAAAAGAAAGTTTAAGTTACAAGCAAAGAAAAAGATACGAGTTAATAAAATAAAATAAAAATAAATTGAGGGGGAGTAAGTAGATTGCATTATCTTTTTTTGGAAAATTAATTAGATTAGATCATCATAGAACAAATATTCACATCCCCATTTTTTCAATTTAGTTGGAGATTGAAAAATCTGAAAAAATAACACAAAAATAGAAAAAAAAAGAAAAGAAAAGATCAATAAAAAGCAAAAAAAAAAAAAAACATATCTTCCTTCTCCTATTATTTTTGCAGAACAACATATACATAAACACAAAAAAAATCCCCTGCATCTTCAAATACGTCAATGGCAATTCCTCAATATTTCTTTGAATTCTGATTTTTTCACACACAGACGCACACTCAAACTTCAATCTCTGTTACCCATTTTCAGGAATTACACTTCCCATATCTAGTTTTTTTTTTTATAATTTTTTTTAATCTGGATTTTCAAGATCCTGGTTATCTTGTAGAAATGAAACTTTCCATGTTTATTGCATAGAAAGAAGAAGAAGCTTATGGGTTTTTTTGTTTTGGTTTTTTAGGTTTTTTTTTTGAATAAAGAACAAGTTTTTTATTTGGGGTTTCTTTATCTAATCTATCTCCATTTGAATCGCTTGATCAAGAAGTGTTATCGCAGCTTTATTTTTTTTCTTACCCTTTTAGGGTTTCTGTTTACCCCTTTTTTCATTTTCAATTATTTGGGGGTCGAAAAATGTTCTTTTTTTTGTTTTAGATGAAGTATTAGATTCTGTTGGTATTCAAGTTTACTTGTTTTGGATATCCTGGTTAGTGGAGTTATTAGTTTAGCAGGAAGGTTGGTAGATAGATATTGGATTTGAAGAAAAGGTGAAAATTTTTAAGTTCTTTTAGTGGGTTAAACCAAGTAGTGGTGTATGGGAGAACATGAGGGATGGGCAGAGCCAAGTGGGCTATTGCCGAACGGGCTATTGCCCAATGCAGAACCAATGATCCGAGTCCTTGACTCGGAAAGATGGTCGAGGGCTGAGGAAAGGACTGATGAGTTAATTGTCTGTATTCAGCCTAATCGGCCATCAGAGGAGCGGAGAAATGCTGTTGCTGATTATGTCCAGCGGCTCATTATGAAATGCTTCCCTTGTCAGGTTATCTTGAAATTTTGTATTGGTGGTTGTGTTGTTGTATTCTTGATAACATAGCTTTATAGAAGTTTCATATGCAATATTTGGCTGATCATTGTGATATGACCTAGATTTCTCAAGAAATGTAAAAAATTGAATTCTCAATGACTTTTGTGCTTCAGTATACATTTGTTTAGACTATGCCAAAATAAAACTATTTTAACTTTTGTAATGACTTAATATCTTGTTCAAATTATAGTGCGGATTGGTCTGCTTTGCTTAGCAAAATATGCTGTCTGAAACTGGTAAAGTAAATAAGAATTATGTTAAGTGTTAACTGGGAGAGTAAATGCAGGATTTCAGCAGATTCGGGGATGTTTCATTTTTCCTTTTTTTTTTAATCTGAATAGTTAAGGAAGTTGAATAGATATAAGAACAATAGCTCATTGATGAAGCTGAATGAGTTCTGAAGTGGAAGATGGAAATGTATGTAGCGGAGGTGGTTGAAAAGAAGTGCTAAGTGGACTGCTGGTTTGGAGTGGTTAAAAATGAAGCAATGCAATAAAAAACATGGAATTATCATAAACGATTGACAGAGTATAGCATGACAAACATAGTTGTATCTCATTGATGGGGGAAGTTATTATCTTTATGGTGATAAAGTGAATCTTTAGATTAGTGTTTATGATGCAGTGGACTGTCATTCATTCTGGTTGTACACTTTCCTTGTAAATCTAAAGAGTTGCCATGCAGTACTTGTCCTCTTACTTCTATAACTGAAAGAAAAGATAATATGCAGGCACTCTGTTGTGGCTTGTGATATGAGACTTTTTGCTGCTAATTTGTTTTTTTGATCATCCTACACTTTCCAGGTTTTCACTTTTGGTTCAGTACCCTTGAAGACTTACCTTCCTGATGGTGACATTGATTTAACTGCCTTCAGTAATAATCAAACTTTGAAAGATACATGGGCTTATCAGGTTAGAGATATGTTAGAGGAGGAGGAGAAAAATGAAAATGCTGAATTTCGTGTCAAGGAGGTTCAATACATTCAAGCTGAAGTATGTCTTCTACACAACCTCCATTTAATTTAGCATTTGCATTTAATGTGCTTTTAGTTTTGTTGCCGAGGGTCTATCGGAAACAACCTCTCTACCTTCACAATATAGGGCAAGGCTGCATACACCCCACCTTCCTCAGACCCCACTTGTAGGATTACACTAGGTATGTTGTTGTTGTGCTCTTAGTTTTCTTGCATCAGGACATAGTAGGAAAAAACAGGTGATGTGTATAGGGTTTCTTTTCTGCAGTGATTGGAATTATATCCTGGTGGTAGAGTTAAGGTGTGTTAGAGATCTCGGTTCAGGTTTCGTCCAATTTTGAGAAAAATGGATGGGTGAAAATAGTTTCTTTTGTTGTTTATATTTAACCTGAATGGTATTTGCATTCTCTGGGCCTTAAAGGAATACTTTAGAGGAAATGAAGTCTACCATGATATCTATATATTCTCATTTTCTTCTGCCTGTTGAGAATAAAAACAATGTCATGCTGAAAGAATTTCCTTTTTCTCTTATCAATTTGATAAGAAAGTCAAAGAATTGATTGCATTGTTCAAATATCTTTCTTTCACATGATGGTTTGTTATCATGGTAAACTTTCCATTCATCAAGATCCTAAGTCACACTACGATGGTTTGGGAGAGGGGGCTGGAGTTGAGGGTCAGGAGGATCGTGACTATGTCTGTGAACCAATCTGGATTTATGCCAGGTTGCTCAACCACAGTAACCATTCATCTCATAAGGAAACTGGTGGAGCAGTATAAGGAGAGGAAAGATTTACATGGTGTTCATCTCCCTAGAAAAGGCTTATGACAAAGTCCCCAGGGAGGTTCTATGGAGGTGCTTGGAGTGAGAGGGAGAGGGAGAGGTAGACGAAAGAAGTATTGAGGAGAAATGATTAGATAGTACATGACAAAGTTGCAGCCAACTAATGATGTGACCTTAAATAGGAAGGTCTGAAGGATACAAATAAGGGTAGAAGGTTAGTAGGTAGGATTACATCCATACTAGTAGGTAGGAGTGCATTGTCTTGTTGCCCTTACTAGTAGTTGTAGTACTACACTTGTAGTTTGTTGTTCTTCGATTCTTGTTAATATTTGTTGTTTCATGTAGTTAAATTATGATATTATTTAGTTGTAGTACTATCTGCTAGTATCTGTTGTTTTTATTATCATCTATTGTCTCTTGTACTTCCATAATGCCTTTTTCTAAACTGTTTTTGTTTTGAGCTGAGGGTCTATCGGAGACAACCTCTTTACTTCACTCTAAGTAGAGGTAAGGTCTGCGTACACTCTACCCTCCCCAAACCCCACTTGATTTTTTCAATCAAAAAATCCTTCTCAATTTTATTACCCCCTCCGTCCCATTTTATGTGACAACATTTGACCCGGCACGGAGTTTAAGAAATAATGAAGACTTTGAAATGTTTACCTAATTGCCCTTCAAAAAAGTAAACTCACCTTTCTCTCTCCTCATAAAAGTATTAGAGTACTTAAGTGGGACCAACAAGGGTAAAAGAGGAATTGTACCTTTAAATATTTATCATATAAGGAAATGTGACATTCTTTTTGGGACTGACCAAAAAGGAATGGTGCCACATAAAATGGGACGGAGGGAGTAATTAATAATAATTATAACAACAATTATGAGTATATGTAAACCCCCAAGATAAATTTGTGGGACTACACTAGGTATGTTGTTGTACCATTCGTCAAGACATATTTCATTAATCAAATGTCTTGTCTGTGACTCTCTTTAGATCTCATATGTTAAGAGTTGTAGATTTAGTGAAACATTTTACTCTTGCATTTATTTAAGACTCATCTGTGCTGCCTGATTGCTAATTAGCGTGGCATATGTATTTCTGGATTGAGGTGTTCAGTATCAAGAGCAGGAAACTGAAAACTTGTATTCCTTCATCGGCTTAGTTCATTGTTTTAAAAATGATGAGAGATGATACAGAAAAAAGAATGATGAGAGATGATACAGAAAAAAGAATGATCAAAGATGTCAGTTGCAATTTGTTATAGTGTTATTTATGTAAGCGTTGGTGTAAGGGCGTCTTATTTACCCCCTTGTTCTGTTTGTTAGTCTTGTCTGTTTGTCTAGCGCTGTCAATGGGATCTTCTTGAGCTAGCTGGAGGGCTTCTGTATCCTGCAGTTACTGTATCCTACTGTTTTTGGATCTTTCCGATTGGGGTCTTTGAGTGTAATTTAATTTTTCACTGATGTAAGCTTCATATTTTTGGTAACACCTGGAACTATATATGCTATTTCTTGCGCCTTGGGGACTTTCTCAGGGAAATGTCATATTGGTTTCTGTGGTGTTTTTGCAAGTTTTGAGTTATTTCCCTCAATTTACAGTTTCACCTGTCGAGGATTTATCAGAAACAACCTCTACCCTAGAAAAGTAGGGGTAAGGTCTGCGTACATCCTACCCTCCTGGCCTCCCAGACCCTTGTGGGACTACACTGGATTAGTTGTTGTACTTAACACTTCTACAGGGGGATGAACTTGGTTAATGAGTATATTATAGTGTTGAGGAAGAGGCTTTTTTTTTTTGAGTTATTGAAATGTCATTAGGATTAGTAGCTAATATTTTAACATGAACAGTCAATCATTTATTTATAGTGTTGTGTTATTATGATACTTGGAGTAGCCAATTGCTGCTTAAGTTTGCTTGTTATACTTCACATTTCTTCATTTGTGTTCCTGTGCACCATAACCATTTATATTCTTTATTTTTGTGTGCACTCACCTTTCATTGTTCTCTTCCCCCTTTTCTATTGAAGGTGAAGTTAATAAAATGTTTAGTTGAAAATATTGTGGTTGACATATCTTTCAATCAGCTAGGCGGTTTGTGTACCCTTTGCTTCCTTGAGGAGGTATGTAGTTTCTTCTTACGTTGTTAAAAAGCCTAATATTTGATTCATAACATTAATATACCATTTTATTTTCAGTTTCCAAAAAAAAAAGGAAATGAATTCTTTACGTTGTTCATCTTTTGCAGGTCGATCATCTGATAAACCAGAATCATTTATTCAAGCGCAGCATTATTTTGATTAAGGCATGGTGTTATTACGAGAGCCGTTTACTGGGTGCTCATCACGGTCTTATTTCAACTTATGCTTTGGAAACCTTAGTTCTTTATATATTTCATATGTTCAACAATTCGTTTGCTGGGCCTCTTGAGGTTACTAAGTTTTTACTTTTGCTTTTCTCTCTTTCTGTTTTCTTTTATTTTGAGGTGTACTTAGTGTTGCATTCATCATCTGTAAACTTTAAGGTTTTGTATTTATACTTCATTCTCAAAAAATGTTTTGTATTTATACTTGCAGGTTCTGTATCGCTTCTTGGAGTTCTTCAGCAACTTTGACTGGGACAACTTTTGTGTTAGCTTGTGGGGACCTGTGCCAATTAGTTCGCTTCCTGATGTCACTGGTAAAGATATGCAGAAGAGTCACTTTAAGTTCAGTTTCTCTACTTTGTTGTGAGTTTATTTGTTAGCTTAAGTGTAGTTGGAACATGCAGCGGAACCTCCTCGAAAGGATAGTGGTGAATTGCTCCTCAGCAAATTGTTTCTTGACGCCTGTAGCTCTGTATATGCTGTTTTCCCTGCTGGCCAGGAAAACCAAGGACAACCATTTATGTCTAAGCATTTTAATGTGATTGATCCTTTACGAGTAAACAACAACCTTGGCCGCAGTGTGAGTAAAGGTACTCAAACTTTGAAAGTTTTTAATGACATCCTTGTTTTTTAAAGTAGTTTCCAATAGTTATATTTTTATTTAGGCATATCACCTATGATGTCTTAGCTTGTGAAGATTTACTTAAATTTAGTTGCAATTCAGTTTTTCTCTTGATTTCATTTATCTTGGTTTATAAAAACTCGTTTCTATCAACCAATCCAAAAAGATGAATCAATTTGTCTTTGGTGTATTTAATTGGAAGGTTGCAAGCAGGGCACCCTACGGGTTACTTTCTTTTTCAACTGATGTTAGTGAAATCTATGTTCTGTGGTCAGTTGTAGATATTTATGTTTATGTTTTTTTGTTTTTGCTGTTTACTCCTGTCAATTTTGGACTGATGAACAGCTAAGAGATGCATTGAGAAGCTTCTTTATTTTTGTTTTGGGTGGGGTTGGTTGGCTGTTGGAAATCAATTTTTTTCCGCTCCCTTTGTTGCTCTCTTTCAATAATTTTTGTCTAAATGTTTCATGCATCTATTGATACTATTTTCTTTTGAGTTTTGGTATGCTCCATGTTATGCAATGTAATTCTTTGAACAAGATGCGAGTCTTGGGTGGTTTGAAGGTTTTTATTTTAAATTTCTGTGTAGATCCCTAGAAAAATGTTTGCTGGTGCCTTTGAAGAGCAAAGAGTTAAAATCTCTTTTGGCTTATGTATTGCTTGTCTTAGGCAAACTTCTATGGACTAATTATGATATACTATTCACTTAATTCTAAAAGACCCACTTGTATGGTTCGTAGTACTTTGCACCGAAATGGGTTTTTGGCATGAATTCTTTTGCTGCTTCATGTGGATATGATTTGTGTTGTTGACAGGTAACTTCTATAGGATACGGAGTGCATTTGGATTTGGTGCCAAACGACTGGCAAGATTACTGGACTGCCCCGAAGAAAATGTCATTCATGAAGTAAATCAGTTCTTTATGAATACATGGGACAGGCATGGCAGTGGTCAAAGGCCAGATGCACCTGGGGCTGAGTTGTGCCCGAGATTGGCATCACTGGATGACCTACCTGACTCCGAGTACTTGAGGGTCAACTCTGGTGAGAAAAAGGTGAATGAAAAATCTTCTGGTCATGGTGTTGAGGTGGAAGGAACTGGATCGCGGATTGTTTCCTCTCAACATGGTAATCATTTAGCTGGAAGCTTCTCTAGAATGAATGATTCAGCTGAATCCTCTTATACCGAGAGCCAAAAGAGTTATGGAAATTTGAGCACCTCAAGGGGATCTGATCAAATGAAAAAGGAGGTCACTTCCACTCAGGTTGTACGTTCTGATAAAAGTCACAGAAATTTGAGATCTGATCAAACAGTGAACGAGACACAGGGTAAGTTTGTTTTTGCTAGAACACGGTCTAGTCCTGAACTGACGGACACATATGGTGAAGTTACTTCTCAAGGAAAGCATGTCAATACTCCAGAGACTGCAAAAATGCAACCTACTCCATTGAGGCAGGATGGCAGGAACTGGAGGAAAAATCAAGGATCTGAAAATTTAGCAAGTCAGAGTGGTCGATCTCTAAACAATGATGCATCATCTATCAGACATTTTCCATCTCATCAAAGTCTTGATGCCGTCGCTGACTCCAACAGTAGATCAAATAGCTTTAACCAAGATGCAGGTTTAGATGCTCCGAATGAAGAGTTCTCATTCACTGGTGGTACACAGGGGATGCATCAGGATGAGCAAGATCTTGTGAACCTGATGGCATCGGCTTCACTCCATAGTTTTAATGGACAAGTTCATTTGCCATTTAATTGGGCTTCAGCTCAACTGCCTTTCCCTATCTCACCTTCTGTTCTGGCTTCAATGGGATATAATCAACGAAATTTTCCGGGATTAGTTTCAGCTAATTTTCCTGTGATTGATCCTGCATCTTCCAATATGCAATTTCCTCATGGTATGATTGCGCCCCACTTAAATCATTACATCCCAGGTCTTGGGTTGAGTCCATCTTCTGAAGATACAATTGACCGGAATAGTGAAAACTTTAGTTCTATGGATATGAACTCAGGTGAGGTGATCAAAGACATCTGGCATGAGCCAGATGCAGGCTCCACCGTCGAATTTGACCCAGAAAATGGAAATTATGAAGCACCTCAATGTGATCATAAGCCACATGCAATCCAGTCAGGTTTTGATTTTGTTCCTTCCTCTTGGGTGAGTAGCTCTAGTACTAAAGCTCAGCAGAAGCATACAAAGGAAAAACGTGGGCCAATCAAGGAAGAACATTCTGATGATATTCAGTTTCAGGATAACAGAATGAGGGATGTTTATGCTGAAGAAAGATGGGCAAGTTCAAGGTTCTCAACCACTGCTCACAGTAGTTCTGTGAGAAGCAAAACCTCTTCTGAGAGTTCTTGGGATGGTTCTTCTTCTAAAAGTACAAAGTCAACAAGGGGAAGACGGGGAAATAAAACAGGTGCTGCAGAGCCAACTACTGGTTATGGAAAAGGTAAGATGATGTCTGACCATATTTCTAACCATGCTGAGGAGGATGATCAGGATTGGAACTCCGTGTCAACCCTGGGTACTGAAATGGCTGAGGGAAGCCAAGTACCTCAATCTGTTATTTCCATGCACATTGCAAGGCATCATCTGCCTGAATACGAAGGTGCTCAGCCAAGTGGATCCGACTCAATAATGCCCATTGCACCAATGCTCATAGGGCCTGGTTCTCGGCAAAGAATGACTGATAATTCTGGGGTTTTTGCATTTTATCCCACCGGACCACCAGTTCCCTTTCTTACAATGCTCCCAGTATATCCTGATGCATCAACCAGCCACTTTGGAAGAGAAGAATGCTTTGATAATCGTGATTTAGGCCACAACCTTGATCTGTCTGAGGGTCTTGATCACACTGAAAATCTGAATACTTCCCATGCTATTAGAGGAGCTACTTCCATAGAAGCATCTGGTGGACACAGGTCTGATATACTTAACAGTGACTTTGCTAGTCATTGGCAAAACTTACAATATGGACGGTTTTGCCAAAATCCAAGGCATCCCGGGCCTCTTGTTTATCCTTCTCCTGTTATGGTACCACCTGCATACTTACAGGGTCGTTTCCCATGGGATGGTCCTGGAAGACCGTCGTCAGCCAACATGAACCTTTTTACTCAGCTGATGAACTATGGTCCTCGTGTATTACCCATTTCACCGCTACAGTCTGTTGCAAATAGACCTCCCAATATGTTTCAACATTATGTGGATGACATACCAAGATATCGTAGCGGGACAGGAACATATTTGCCAAATCCAGTAAGAAAGTTGCTAAAAAAAACTATTTATTGATTGATATTGTTCTATTCCTTGGTTGTTGGAGGAGGTACATGCTATATTATTATATGAAATGTATGCAGAGTACTTGCACATTTTTGTCTTCACTTGTCTATTAGTCTTTTTTCTTCTTCAGATCCCCAAGAGTGACTATTTGATCAATAAAAGCATCTCAATGTTTCACTAGTTGCTTTCAAACAATAATTTTACTACAAAGAGATGCTTCTGTCACTGGCGGGATGTGGATATTATGCTTGTACCGAGTTCACTTAATTCTTTTAAGAAAAGAGCTATGCTTGTTCCGAGTATTAAGACAGTATTTTTTTTGTAAGTGGAAAGCCTCATTTGGCTTTGCTTTATCATGTCTTTCATTTGATGCTGAGGGGTTCAATGAGCATTTGCCTATTCTATGTCCATGAAGCTCAGATACATCACCTGGTCTGGTCTTCCTAGTTGGTGAAACTAGATTTCATGTCTGTTCACAGTGCTTACTTTTGTGTTTTGCCGTATAAATCATGTTTACTAAGATGTGTGGTACTGTCATTTCTGGTGGAGATTTTACTTTTTGCAATTTGACTGTTTCTTCAGAAGGCTTCAGTCAGGGATCGACACGCTCCTGGTACAAGAAGGGGGAGTTACAACCATGACAGAAACGATAATTATGGTGAGGGGAACTGGAATGCAAATTCAAAATCCCGTGCTGGTGGTCGCAACTACAACCGCAGCCAATCTGAGAAAGTAAACTCAAGATTGGATCGTCCAGTATCCAGTGAGAGCCGAACTGACAGGTCATGGAGCTCCTCTCATAGACACGACTCCTTCCCTTCATATCAGTCCCAAAATGGTCCATTGCATGCAAACTCAAGCCCAAGTGTCCCTCCCAATATGGTGTATGGCATGTATCCTCTATCATCAATGAACCCTAGTGCAGCATCTTCAAATGGACCTGGTGGCCCTCCAGTTGTAATGTTTTATCCATACGACCATAATTCTACTTATAATAATTCACATGGAGAACAGCTTGAGTTTGGGTCTATGGGTCCCGTAGGCTTCTCAGGTACAAATGAACAAGCCCAGCCAGGTGATGGAAGTCGACCAAAGGGAGCAATTGAAGAACAGAGATTTCATGCAGTCTCTGGGCAACGGTCTTCCCCTGATCAACCATCTTCACCTCATTATCAAAGGTAATATTTTAGTTCGTTTTAAAGATACAACAAACTTGTTACTTGGAGAAGTTCATTAGAATCAATAGTATTTTACTTGTGTTTAGCTGATCGTTGCTTGTTCTATTTATGTCAAATCTGCTTCCACGCGTGCCTTGACATCCAGTTTCTCTACCTTTTTTTTCTGGGATCATTGACTATGAGAAGTCGTGGCAAAATATGCCTATGATGAAATAGTATCAGTAGGTGCTGCCAACAAGACACTTAATAATTGCAGTTTGAACACAGAATAGAAGCTGAAGCACTTATGAAATACTTGTTTGAGATTAATTATAATAAAACTTGTTTTGGTTTGTTCAGATGGTAGATTAATGGAGAAGACCTCACTCTTGGGTTTAAGTAACCATGGCAAGTAAAGTTAAATCTCGGAGATTGTATATATTTCCTCTGTATAGTTGCTTTTATCTTTTTTCAAAGACCCATATATGATTTAGATCAAATAAATGAAGGCTGTAGGGAGTACATTGTATTTCTAGTGTAGAATGATGCTCTGGCTAATAGGAGTACTTTTAATTCACTGCCTATTTCTTTATTCTTTCTTGGTGAAACATTTTTTAAGTTTGTCAATGCATCACACATCTCAGCAGTTGAGGATTTAATTTTCTCGAAAAAAATGTCATTTGAAATTCATCCCTTGAATATTATTAAACAGAAAGAAGACTGAGAAGTGGTGATACAAGGAAACAGTGGCGAGGCCTGGCGTTTTACTCATCATTCTTATCCTCATGTCGAATTGGGCTTTCGCGCACTAGCTTTTTAATTTTTGCTAGTAAATGGTGGTCACTCACATCTTGGTGCCTAGATTCAACGGAAGATGTGAAGTCATGATTTAGCGGAAGCTGCCCCCTCTTCAACGACATCAAAGGTGAAATGTCATGTAGATTATTGACATATTGTAACCTCAGTGAATTTTAGGTGTTCAACTTGTTATATTAGTGTTACCATTGGAAATCATTTCCACAGGGAATGTACAAGAATTTTGTTTTACAAGATGACTCTGTAGTAGCTTTTGTTCACTCAGGATTTCAACAGTGTAGTGGTATATGATTACCATGGTGAATTTATTAGACTAAAGATTAGAATTCATTTCAATTATAATTTCTCTCTTGTGGTAAGTACTATTTACAGTTGCTACTACACCAGGAAGTTCCCTTTGATACCTGCAATGTCTTTGTTAATATTTTTTTCGAAAAAATTATCACAGTTACAAAGGATGTGGCTCAGTGGTCAATGAAGTGGGAGAAGAACGTGAGGTCTCATGTTAAAATCTCACGGAGACGAAAACATTAGGTAATGTTTTATCATCTGTCTATGGCTTGAATTGAGAACTACTTTTTTTAGTCCAATTTGTCATGTAAAAATGTAAAGTTTGATATTAATATTTTTCAAATCTAAGTTCAATAAATTTATTAATTTCTTTTTTGGTGATTCTTTTGTTTTATAAAAGATTGGGTAATAAATTTCAAAGAAGGAAGAGAAAAGTTCTGATGCAGAATAAGAAAAAAGTAAGACTAAAAATGCACTTCACTTGTAGGAAAATGGTAATTGAGATTAAGTTTATTTTATTAAATATGCAATTACTCTTTTATGAAGATTATTAATGCAAATTTCAAGCTCTAATGCTATGTGTAAATTTAATTTTAAAGTATAATAAAATGTACTTGAAGTGGAATACACAAATCACATATAAAAAAGAGAAAGTGGTAGTTAAAAATTATTAATGAACGAAAAAAAGAATGAATCAATTTATAAAAATTGTATAAAATTCACTTCAATGTATCAACCAACTAACTTATCTAACCAACAAAATTTATTATTCATTAAATATTAGTTACAAATTTTATATTAAGCGGACAACACATAAAATAATAAAAAGTCTACTAAAGAATATTTGTCATATTTTTACTTTATTAAGTTGATTTTATGGTTCATCCTACTTTAAAATATTGCTAGATTTTTTGTTTGAGTTCTTGACTCAAGCATAAATATATATTATGATCGTAACTTAAATCAGATACTCTCTATATTTTAAAATATCCCGTTCATATTAAATTACTTGACCTCTATTGATTCGATATATTTTTTAAGAAAATTTTAATTAGAGACATGTATTTTCTAACTAACTTTATTAATGATATTTTAGATCTCAAAATTTGATTAATAATATTATCTAGTAATTCAGATATTAAAAGCACGTTTGGACTAACTTAAATGAAGTAGCTTTCAAGTCAAAAAATGAAAAAGTCAAACTTAAGTGACTTTTAAATTAAAAATTAAAAAATAGGGAGAGTCCGACTTTTGGTTTTAATTTTTTTAAAAGTTATTCTAAACTTATTTTAAGTAATTTTTAATTTTGCCAAACATTACAAAAAATGAAAATGACTTAAAAGTATGTTTGATCAACTTTAAGTCATTTCAATCATACTCTAGAAATATTATGGATCTATGTTTGATATATATATATATATATATATATATATATATATATATATATATATGTAACAAACCCATTTAGTCATTTTGAGCGCGAGAAATTTTTCTTTGATTAAATACTTTTCGTAGATTTTAAATGGGTGTTTTGGATTACTCATAATTAAAATTATAAAATTAGTGGGTAGTTTTTATAATTTATTTAGTTGGTGGTGAAAGAAAATAATAGTGAAATAAATAGTGGATCACTTTCACCACTCTTATAATTAGTCATATAATACTTAGGAGGAAATATTCTAAAAAAGCAAAATAAGGATTTAGCCGTGAAAACCTTACCTGCAGCAGTCAAGAAGCAGTTACCGTAATCAAAACTTTACTTGGATATTGGTTATATGGGCATGGTCTATTATTGCTATATATTTTATTATAAAGTTGAATTGGAAGATAGTGCTATTCAATAAATGCTAGCAAATTGGCCGTATTGAATTGTATAATTATTTCCAGCGATTATTATTATTATAGTTATTTAATTAATTGGAAAGGGAATATATATATATATATTAAAAAATAATTGAAATTTAAAATATATTTTGAATGAAGATTTATTCTTTCGTAAATATTATCAATTCAAATTTCAAGCTCTGATACCATATATAAATTTAATTTAAACACATAAAAAAAATATTTGAAGTGAACGAGATAATCACATATAAACGAGTGAATATTGTTAATTGTAAATTAGTTACCTCCTTAATCTAGTATTGCATTATCAAGGTCACCAGTAATGACAAAAGAATACTGAGAATATGTGATACCCCTAATGGATGAAAAAAGAATAAATCAATTTATACAAATTGATGAGATATAATTCAATATATAAATCAGTTAATTAATTAACGAACGAATTTGTTATTCATTAGATATTAGTAGGAGCGACTGACATCTGTTGAAGAAAATCTTTGACACTAGACTCTCATTTTTTAAATTATTAGTTAGAAGTAGAGCTGTCAAAATGGGTTTGACTTGCTAGGCCGACCTAACCCAACCCTTGAATTAAATGAGGCTGTGTTTAGTTTTTTCAACCTATTTAGGAACGAGACTTTTTAGCCCAACATCATTTGACCCGCTAGCCTCGTAGTCCTAACCCGCAAGCCTCATAGGTCAGCCTGTGGGCTATGATTTTTAAAAATATTTATCATATATATTTTAAATATCATTTTAGTTATTAAAATTTCATCAATAAATATTTTTAAATATCAGTATAAAATCAAATCTAACTTCTTTACATATCTTTTACATTTAGCGCCATTACCCACTAAATTTTCTTATTAGCTTAAGTTCATTACTCCATTATAACTATAAATTTTTGACCTCTTTTAGTTTTGCTTTTTATGACTAATTTTTCACTTCTTTATTGTTTTGTTTATAAAGATAATGATCATGTAAATTTTTTGCCGAATGAATCTTATGAATGTTGATCTTTGATATTTTGTTTTTATTTTGTAAATATTTAGTGAAGTATGTGTAATTCATAAATGAATTTCGGTAGATAGTGATGTCGTGTTCAAGAGACATAATGTGCGTATACTTTTTAAGAGGATAATGTTGTTCATTTTATGGTTGAAGGATCAATTCGTCCCAAACCATGACCCGCTTACTCTATGGGTGACAGCAAAATCGAAAGGTTTCGGTCCTGTTTCGTTACCTGTCCGGTCCCGACTAGTTTCGGTAAGGATCGATAGGTACGGGGTGTGGGACATTTAACACAATGGAAACTCAACTTTAGTGCTTGATTCCGATCCGATAAATTCCAGGCCCGGCCCCAATCCGGTCCATTTTTTTCAAATTTACTTGAATCCATTCGATTGAGAGGACTAAAGTTCTCAAGTTTATTCTTTGTATGTACAGAGCTCTCAAAGTTAAGAATGCCGTTGTAAATCTTGTCTTGGCCGGTTTCACCAAATTTCTTTCTTTGGTGAATTTTCTCATCAAGTTTAACAACAATGGCCTTTGACTAATGTAAGAATGGATTCTGATGGCCTTCTTAAAAACTGTTACAGAAAGATTAAATTATATTAATTAGTAGCTAATGAATTATTGACTATAAAGAAAGTTAAAGGATATGTTGATTACCGGAAGCATATGGCTTAACCTTGAATATGTCACCAAATATCAAGTTCATGTAATGAGAGGCACATGGAGTCCAATAAATGTGTGGATACGCACCCATCATCATACTTCCCGTTTTGACATTCTCACTAGCATTATCGGTGACAATTTGTACAACATTTTCCGGTCCAATTCTTTCGATAGTGCTTTCAAATAACTTGTACATTTTGGTGGAATCGGTAGATTCATTGCTAGCATCAACATAACCAAGAAATACACTACCGATTGGAGAATTCACCAAAATATTGATGATCATTTTGCCATTTCGTGCCGTCCATTTGTCCATCATAATGGAATATCTAAACTTTGTCCATTGCACTTTATGCTCATCAACAATTTTTTCTACTTTATCCACTTCTTTTTTAAGTGAGTGACTCTAACTTCATGGAATGTAGGAGACTTCATTCCGGGGCCATGTTGTCCAACCGCCTCAATAAATTTATCGAATGATTTGTGATTGACGCAATTAAATGGGAGCCCAGCATCATACATCCAAATTGCAAAAGCACTTACCGCATGCTCTCTAAGAATTTTCTTTGTTTCTTCGATTCCTCCTCCTTTTTCTAAGCCTCCTTTTTGTGTTGATTTTTGTGAAAAATAGAGGTTCAAAGGTCCTTTCGTCACACTCCGTGCGGTGGATGAACCTCCACTAGAAGATATCTTTTGAGTTTTGGAGGGAGGCCTCATTTCCGCATAATCATCCATTTCATCAAGATCATCAATATCAACAAATTCTTCCGGCTGCCTCACTTGAAATTTGGGATTATTAGCTATTTGGTTTTGCATATAAGCCCTTACTTCTTCTCTAATCTCCGACGGACAGGCGACACATTGTTTAACATTCTTGAAACCACCCACTAAATGTTGTTTGTATCGAGTTATTCCACCATTGAAAGTACTCCCACAAAAGTTACAATTAACCGAATCTTTCGTCGCTCCTTGAGTGCCATAATTTCATCCAAGGTCCCTCTTTTTGCTAGCATCTGCCATTGATTATTAAATTCAATTAATTCGCTGTTTAGAAATATTGGAATAAATAATTAGGAAAAGAGAAAGTTTTTTTTTTAATTAATTGCCTATAATTTTAAAAAAAAAGTTTACACAAAGCAGTAAGCAACTAAGCACTGCTTAGTGCTTACAACCTTACAATTTACACCAAAAAAACACAATTGAAAAAAAAAACTGAAGAAGAACAGAAAAAAATTATTGTTGAAGAAGAGAGAAAACGATACCTGGAGAACAAAGAGTCGCGATGGTCGGAGGGAACACAATCGTGAGCTGGCGGCCGGCGAGGGAGAAGGAGAACAAAATCCGACAGCGAGGGAGAACAGGAGAGAGGCTTGCGATGGAGAAGCCGACAGCAATGGAGAGTGAGGGAGAAGAGAGAGATGGAGGAGAATTGCAGAGAGTCAATCGAGAGAGAGAGAGTCGCGATGAAGTTTCAGAAATTTCAAAAGTAAAAAAAAACCCTAATTTTGACTAATATTATTAAGTCAATTTTTTTAATTAAAAAGGCGGCGCCTTTTCTGTCGCCATTGCAGCGCCACACATCGCCTTTTTACTATCGCCTCGCCTCGGCAAAGAATGGCGAGAACCCATCGCCTCGCCTCGCCTCTCACCTTTTGTAACACTGCTCCTAGGTGGGCGAACCAAGGAATCCAAATCCCAACATATATCAATAATTCAACTATGGATAACAAAAATAATGCGGAAGCTCCAAAACTTATTAATGTGTCATTTTCCAAAACCTGAAAGTCATCACATCAAGGACAGCTAATCTCCAAATACTAAATCTAAGAATATTGAATATTGAATATTTAAAATATATTTTGAATGAAGATTTATTCTTTCGTAAATATTATCAATTCACATTTCAAGCTCTGATACCATATATAAATTTAATTTAAACATACAAAAAAAATATTTGAAGTGACCTTAGTATAGTATAAGTGTGTCTCTGAGATTTCGGGCATAGGTTGAGGGGGTACTTGGGCATTATCCCTTTATTTTATTATAATAATTGTAAAATAGCTATTACTTCTGATATGGGCCGTAGTATAAACGGTAATGATTATTTGACTGTTACTGCACATTTGATTGATAAAAATTGAAGTATGCAAAAAAGAATTTTAGGTTATAAATATTGTCAAATGAAAAAACCGATTGTTAAATAGCTTAAATAATTTTACATATTTTAGAAAACTATGGAATTTGTGATCAAGTACTATCACCTTAATTGTTTCAAATAATAAGTTGTTGTTGAACTGCTAAGACCTTCTCTTGCCCTGTTTATGATGATGATTTTCATATTATGTGTGCTGCACACATATATAATTTGATTGTTAGAGGTGATATACAAATGTATGATAATGGTTGCACGAAAGTTTAAAAATGCATGTTATTTTATATTTAAATGTTAAGTTAGTTTAGATGTAGAGATTTTCAAAATCATTGTTTTGAATATAATCTTCCACCTAGAAAAATTTCAAAAATAATGTCTAGTAGATGAAATTCTTTATATAAAATGTTTGTAGTCTCTTATGAATATAGAAAACCTTTATCAATGATTTGAAATGCTCACAATTCAAATATTTCATATAGATTTGATGATAGTGATTGAAATGATATACAATAACTCATAGATTTATTGAATTTTTTTTCATTTAACTACAAAAAGAATATCTGCACTTTATTATCCAATCATTTGCTTTGTTTTACCTAATAATTGTGATATCTTCTAAATTTTATAAATTTGAAAATATATCAAGATTTGTAGAATCTATTAGCAAAATGATTGAAAAATTTTAAAAAACATTTTATTCCTATTTCCCAAATTTATTTAACCGCTTGTTTGTTAAACCCCCATTACAAAGATGTAGGTGCATGTAGGACGATTGATAAAATATATTTTAATTTGGATATTGATAATGAAAATGATGGAATACCAGTTGTCAAGAAATCAAAGATAGCATAAAAATTGAAGCTAAAAAATTGTATGACTTATATAATTCTATATAAATGTATCAAGTAATCAAGAACCTCGTTCTAGGAATAGACTTAGTGAAAATGATACTGATAGTTATTTAGATTCTTATCTTGAATTTTCTCACAATAATAGAAATGATTTTGATATATATGTTAATCAAAATACAGAACATACTAAAGATGTTCTAGAATAGTGGATAATTCACAGAAACGAATTTCCAAAACTTCAACCGGTGGCTCGAGATGAGTTAGCTATTCAAGTATCTTCAATAGCTTCGGAAGGCTTTTTTTGTGCAACAAGGTTTAAAATTGGAGAGTATAGACATTCATTAGTAGCAGATAGCTTGGAGATATCAATATTATTTAGAGATTGAATTAATGACAAGAGAATAAATTTGGGCCGTGAACCACTGCCGACCAAATTTGAGAATGACGATGAAATAATGCAAGATTATAGTGACGACGACATTGAAGCAATAGAGGATTTATCTATTCAATCAATTCCCGATCATGTTACTAGAGAAATGTTAAATGATTAAAGAAAAGATCTCTATAGTAACACGAACTATTAAATTTAAAAATGTAATTGTCTAGTAGTATGAGTATGATAATTCGAGGTCTAGGTCAAACAGAACCCTTCCTAGAAGGTGGTTGTGTAGATTAAATCTTTTAATACTTTACTAATATTTTTGTAGATCAAATTGTAGTATTGTACTATCAATTTAATATTAATAAAAATCTAGGCTATTTGCCTTAATTGCTTTTAATTATTGTCTTAAATAATTTTTGTTATTGTGAAATTTTAACTTTTATAGTTTTTAAAGTTTAAAATTTAAACTTTTATAACCTCAACGTTTGAATTTTAAATTTTCAAACTTTTAAAGTTTTAGAAATATAAAAAATTATAATTTAAATTCAACTAATAGTTAAATTATATATTTATAGTTTGAAAGTTGACAAAATGGTCCGATTAACCCTCATACTTGTATCAGATTGTAAAGTGAACCCTTTCACTTATAACTTTGTCAAGTGAACACTCAAACTTAACGAAACACAATATTTTAAACCTTTTTTCATTTGAAAAGGGTGCGTGTGATACAACCAAATACATGTGGAATTCACATCATTTTTTAATGACAAGTCAGAAATTAAATATTTATAAATAAATACTTTTTTAAAAGCAAATTTTTCTTCTCAAATATGTTGCACCTCCTTTCTCATCTCTTTCAATAAACCCTAACCGCCCCCAAATTCCAAATCCACCTCCCACTGCCATCTTTTTCCACCTGCCTTAATTAAGCACAAAAGATACACCTGCTGCCATAGTTATAGCTTGAGAATTGGGTGTTCTCATTTGGCAAATTTAAAAACAATATGAATTTTGTTTCACAAAACACTTTGAAATTCAAGAATCTTTAGAAAATTGTTGAGAATACATAAATCCCCAAAGACTAAAAAACTGGAGTGAAGCAACAATGAAGATTTTAATAGTGACGGTGTAATTTTCTTTCTGATCTCAACAAAAAGTGTCCAACAATGAGTTATTTGACTCAATCGTCTTGATTTGGAGTTGAGTTATCAAATTCCTCAATTTAACTCGTATAATTTTGTTATTTGAGCTTTCATTTTACAGAAAAAATTTCAATCTAAACCTTCAAACTAAAAACTCAAATTATGTAACCCATTTTAAAATTGAAGACAAACAAATCAGCCCAAAGAATCATTGAAACAAAAAAGTTCTTCTTCTTTCCAATATGTATGTTTGTTGTGGGATGTTTGAAGGATGAGTAATTTCTTTTAGAAACGAAGTTAAATTACAAAAAAATTATTGGTGAAAAAGATGACATAATTTTTTCTCTGTAGGAAAAGGGAAGAAGAAGCGGATATTTTTGTTTTTCGTATTTTTAATTTTTTTCCTGATTATATGTGTATTTTAATAAAAAACATTGATTTCACGATCTTGATTCGCGTGTGCCTCACACGTTTTTCCAGCTAAGCAATTTTACTGCCACATATGTTTGGTCAATGGTTAGAGATGTTTAAAATATTGTGTTTTATTGAGTTTAAGGGTTCACTTGAAAAATTCATAAGTAAAAGGGTTCACTTTTACAATCCGATACAAGTATAAAGGTGTATCAAACCATTTTGCCTTTAAAGTCTTACAAACTTTTAGACTTTAAAGTTTAAAAGTTTGAAAACTATAAATAATTAATTTTTAAATGTTTGAAAGTATATATTTTTAACTTTAAAATAATAAAAAAATGTAAAAAATTAATCGATTTTTCAATTTTTTTTAAAATGTGTTTTATCGAAATCCTGTCCGATTCAATACCAGTTCACTAGCGGACCGGGACGGGGTAAACTCTACGTATCCGAAACTATCGGTAAAATTCTGTCCCGATTCTAGTATGATTTCTGATTATAGATCCCGGTTCCGGTTATTCCCGGTTCGATAGTTTCGTTACCGATTTCAGATTTTTTTTCTATTTTAATTTTCTTTAATGTACAGGTAAAATGAGACATGTGTTTTTTTTATATTGGAGGGATCAGTAAGTATAACTTTGACAAAAGAAAATTAAAATTTAGGTTATTTTGGAGGAAGAATTTTTTTCGTGAAAATTACTCCCTCCATTTCATATTAACTCAAGCTTTGAACCCTTTTTTATTTTTCAAATTAACTAAGTTTCAATCTTCAAGACTATTTTTAAAATATTCTTCTAATTTTACCCTTTAAATTAGTATTGTAATTAGTTATTATAATTAATGTTTAGTTAGTTCTGACAATAATTAATAAGGGTAAAAATGAAAAATTAAGGTTCAATTTATGTTCTAACCTAGTTTTTTTAAAGAGTGTGAAACACCTCAAAGCTTAAGTTAACATAGAAGGGAAGGCATATCAATTTAAATTTCAAGCTCTGGTACTTTATGTAAATTTAATTTAAACGTAATTTTTTTTTAAATGAAAGACATTAGCACAAATAAAAGAGCGAAAATGTTAGTTGAAAATTCTCTACCCCTTCAACTAGTGTTACATTATCATAGTCATCATTAATGAAAAATATAAAGAATATGTGATAGCACTAATAGATGAAGAAAGAATGAACCAATTTATTAAAATTGATAAGATTTAATTCAATATATCAACCAATCAATTAATCTAAAGAATGGAAGTAGTACTAACCAATAAATTCAATATTTTGTACCTCTAAATTTGATTATTCTAATTATTTAATATTTAAAAATAGTACAAAATGTCTCTCTTGTTATTTGTTTAAATGTACAAGTAAAAAGTAAAATAAGGCATTTATTTTTGATAAATATATATATGTAACACCAAATAAAAGAAAATTGAGGAATCAAGTATAGCTTTAACAAAAAAATAATTGTCTTAAATTCTGCCGCTTTTAAAATACAGGACAAGAGATAGTACTTATTTTTAACTATACTTTATATTAAAGGGATAATGCCCAAGTACCCCCTCAACCTATGCCCGAAATCTCAGAGACACACTTATACTATACTAAGGTCCTATTATCCCCCTGAACTTATTTTATTAATAATTTTTTACCCCTTTTTAGCTTACGTGGCAATATCTTGTGGGCCCAACGATGGTTGACTTTTTTTTCGAACTAGTGCCACGTAGGCTAAAAAGGGGTAGAAAATTACATATAAAATAAGTTCAGGGGGGTAATAGGACCTTACTATAGTATAAGTGTGTCTCTGGGATTTCGAGCATAGGTTGAGGGGGTAATTGGGTATTTTCCCTATATTAAATAATCATTTCTTATTAATAGAATGCACAATTTTAAAATAATATTTAATAAATAAGAATAATTCAATAAATCATATCTTCTGTTCATTTTTAATGAACTTCAAATAATCTAATAGAACACTAGTGTTGTGAAGAGTGAAAGTGTTTTTATTTTTTGACTCATAATAAAAAAAAAAACTTACATATATATCCACTTAAAAATATTTTAATTATTCTCCATAACTATAATTTGAGCATTACAATTCGTAGCTACATGTTATAGGGAGGAGAATGACAGACGAGATTGGGAGAGAGAGGAGAGAGGCAAGCATGAGAAGGTAAAAGAGTGGGGGAGAGGTGAATTGTAAATGTATATCGGTTCGATAATTGTATGTTATACATATACATTTGTGTTGTTCTTTTTGTATTCCTAAGATACTTAGAACAAAACTATGAAAAACTTGATAATACACAACAAAGTTTAAGAACACTTTCACAACTAGAAAATTTAAAGTAGTAGAGAAACTAGATCAGAAATAGATTAGAAAAAAATATACGAAATATTTTTCTTAAAGAAGAATTTTTGTCGATATGTGTTGAAAGAATCTTACTGATTCCAATAAACTTTGCAGAAACATGAAGTTACCAAAGTTTTCATGAACCAATGAAGAACAAAATAATATAAATTAATTCACAAATCTAAAATTTGTAACACATACAAGAATCTGGAAATATAGAAAGAAAATCAAGCTCACCGAATGCACAGTGTCCCCTTAAGGAAATTATTCGCCTTTAGTATCCGAGGTTTTATTTGGAATATGTCCTCCCAAGATAGAATGATCTCAATCACCAGCGTATTGATACCCAAATCGTTGGTGTCAGAAAGCCACTTAATGGAAGTAAAATACACGTAGAATACTAGATTTAGTGGAAGAAGAAGTAGTTCAGAAAAATCTCTTTTTAAAAGTGAGAGGAGGGTAGTGTGAAAAAGTTCTTATTGTGCCTTACTGAAAAGGTCACAAACCTTTGGAAAAATCACAATCTTTTGGAAAGATCGAAACGTTTCATAAAATCACAACTTTCCATAAAAGTCACAACTTTCCATAAAAGTCACAACTTTTCATAAAAGGTGCAAGATTTCAAAAAAGTCGTTACTCTTCATTTTCCATTCACACCTTTTAAAACCCAACAATCCCCCGCATGAATGGGGAATGACTCCAATACAAAAAATGGACAAGTATGTGTACTTACAAGCAAGAATTAATTGCATCTAGATAAGTAGGTTTTCCTTGAACTTTTCGTAGTGAAATATGTCGAATATACTCGGTCAATTGGTAGATGCGATATCTTTGAACCGTCGAGCGTTGATGTATACCTAGACAACCATATGTCACACAATTAACCTTTTACCGTTTGTGGTTCTTACAGTTGTGTTAGTTTCAGCCATGAACACCTCCTAGTTTAATGAGTGTATAGAGAGATGAACTTTTAACAGTCATCTTCTTTAAATTGGCTTACACTCCACACTTACATAGGTGATTTCTAACCGTGTTATCGCGTAGATACACTATTTGGTCAACTCTGCCAAACTTAACAAATTAAAACCATTAAGCTTTATTAACGGCATTGTCTTCATCATGAGAATGGATTGGGTTCGTTGACAATGCCGAACCGTCGTTCACAACTTTATTTTCTCCTTGAATCTAGCTCTTGGGATCTCTAGTCTGCTAGATAGAGTTACCGCCATGATGACTTGTCCTAAGCCGTAAATTCATTCCCTTAGATTATCTTTGAACATTCTCTCTAGTTAGGTCTTTTTGTAAGTGGATTTGACACATTATCCTTTGACTTTAAATAGTCAATTCTGATAATTTCACTAGAGAGTAATTTTTAAACGTTGTCATGTCTATGTCCTATATGACGAGACATTTTGTTATACATCATGCTCCATGCTCTACCTATTGCATCTTGACTATCAAAGTGTATTCATACTAATGTCAATGGTTTGAGCCAAAAAAGAATATTTATCAAGGAATTCCAGAGTCTTTCAACTTATTCACTGATCTTATCTTGAGCACCTAGCTCAAAGATTATTGTACAGCTAGCGATACATGTTTCTTTTGAAATATTTTCAAGAGACTGCTCCTCTACCAAGAGTAAATATATATCCACTCGTGAATTTTACTTCATTTGTCCGGTGATCAAGTTTGCATCATTATATCCTTTCAATATTACTGAATATTTTTATAATGCAAGTCATATTTTAAAGTATTTTTTAAATACTTCAAAACACTATTTATTGTCATTTAATGAGTTTGATTGAAATCACTTGTAAACCGACTCAGTTTATTAATAGAAAATGTTATATCTAATCGCGCACACTTCATGATATGCATCATACTTTTCAATACTCTAGCACACTCCAATTGTGAGTCACTTTCGCTTTCACTCTTTTAAAAGGCAAAGCTCACATTTATTGGAGACTTGAAAATATAAACATCCAACTATTTGAAATAGTCAAGTGCCTTTTCAATGGAATGAGACTGTGAAAATGCTAAACATTATGGAGTTCTAAGAATTCTTATACCTAAGATCGCATCACCAACTTTAAGATTTTCATTCCAACCTTGCTTTCTAGCATAAGTTTAGTAGCATTTATGTATTAGTGTCTCTATTGATGATCAACATATCACCAATACACAAACAAACAATGACTTTGTGATTTTAATGTGCACACATTTATCACTTCAATCATTCTTATATTCATTTTTCAATCATGGTTTGGTCAAATTTTTAAGTCATTGTTTGAGTGCTTATTTTAGTTAATAGTGTGACTTAATATGTTCACACACTTTATTTTATTTACTAGAAACCATAAAACTCTCAGGTTGTTCCATATAAATTTCTTTCTCCAGTTCTCCGTTTAAGAGAAATGTTTTCACATTCATTTGATGAATTTGGAGGTCATAAATCACAACTAATAATATTAGCATCTGAATCGATGTAATTCTAGTTACTGACGAGTATATATATCAACAAGATCAAAATCTTATTTTTGTCTTAAGCCTTTAACACAAAGTTTTGCTCTATATTTGTCAATAGTTCCATTGACTTTCATTTTCCTTTTGAGGATTCATCCCAAATATTTATTTCGTGGAGGAAGATCAACCAACTTCCAATAGGATTGCTCAAGATTGAATCAATCTCACTATTGACACCATCTTAAAAAAAGGATAAGTCTACATAAGACATAAGAAATATTACAAAATCATATTCGAAGGAAGTATATGTCCATTGACATTTACTACGTCTATGAATCTCTTTATTAAATACATTCTCATTTTGTTCTTTCCAAGGTCATTTAGACCTTTCACTCGACTATCAAGTCTAATTTTACAGTCAACAGTCTTAGGTCCTATTTAAATCCTTTTAGGAATAGGAACTTGGACTTTGTCTAGACACCCCCACACTTTGAAATATTTAAAGTTGGATTCTTCCTTTCTATTTCTCATATGGAATAGATTGTGTTTTGAACAAACAAAATTGCTTTCATTTTGAAAAGACAATTTTTTGTTGTTCCCTTTTGTAGTAAGGATAGTTCCTCCACACAAGTTTTGTGGTAAACCCAGACTTATAAATAATGCATCCATTATTTCTTTCAAAGATCGATTTTTCTTTATATTGAGGTGAATACAACAGTAGTTTGATGGATAAATTCACTTTCCAAACATATTTCTGCACAAGGAGATTCACTTCTTATCTTTTTTCCAACTGATTTTCAACTTCGATAGTATATTGTCTAGACATTTCTATTGTTTCATCCTTCAACAAATACACAGTCATTTTTAATGCAATTGTCAGTAAAAGTTATGAGATACTTTTTTTCACCACTAGATGGTATTGACTTCATATAACAAATGTCATTAAGGGATTAGAATTCCTTTTAACATGTTTCTAAGAATGCTCAACTTAGATTCCACACTAACATGACATTTTTATTTATCGCATTCAAAGTTACACAAAACTTCTAAGTTGATCAGTATTCCTTACAAGGTTTTGTAAATGACATGCCCCAAGTGTTCATGTCAAAAACTTTGACTAAAGCAAGTCAGAACAAATAAAATATTGAGTTCGGAAAGCTCTTCGCGAGGTAGTTTTTTTCACTAATATTTTGTTTCTATTTCTTACAATTTTATGTGATACAAACATTGTTTAAAGTCATCACCTTGTCAAATGTCCTTTTCAAAAGGATCTTTCCATAATTTTTAATTTGATTGTTATAACACTACCAATGAACAAAATTTTATTGGGTCTAATAAAGGCAATATAACTCAAATGCTTCTTTTACAAAACATGAAAAACTATTCATCAATATTCATGTCTATACAAATAGTAATATTTAATAGATATCTTTTCACGAAAATCACATCACTTTAAGTGACACTTTTTTTCATAAAAGAACACAATTATTTTGAACAAGTATATATATAATTTGGTTGTTTCATACTAGTCACACTATATACTAGTAATAGAAAAACTCAACAACCACAATACCAAATATCTTGTGGGTCTAACATAATACAAAAGTATCATTGAATTTCATATATTTTGCTCCAAAGTTGAATAAGACACAAAGTCTAATCATAAGCAAAGAACCCCCACATTTTAAATGTGATCTCAAAAATATTTTTCAAGTATTTGAAAATAATTTTTTCACATACTTTCTTAGACTTTCAAAATGTCATTGACAATATGAAACCTCTTTTGAAAATATTATTCTACAAAAGAATTATACTCCTTCAATTCTCTTTTACAATATTTACACAATGTCAAAGTTCATCCAATAGAGGCATAAAATCACAAACTCTAAGTCACTGGTATTTTTTCAAATAGACATACCACTTAGTATTCTATACTAACAATAAGGACAAAAAATATTGTACAATTTATTTCTATATAGCATTGAAGTTTATAGAAAATCAAAAGTACAACACTGACTTATTATGTGAAGTTTTCATATTCTTCAAACCAATTGCATGGTCCAATTTATCCAGAGTAGAAAATCACAAAAATTATTAGTCTACAAAAATCAAACACACTTACATTTCACATGGAGTACAAAACTACAAGTCTTTATTTTCCTTCTTCAAACAGAATAAAACATATTCTTAGACCATCACATAAAAATGTTTTTCTTTTCAAATAGTCTTCCAACTATAACATTTAAACATACTATTTATCAAACAAAAATAGGCATATCTCATTCTGCAAACTAGTAAATTTTAAAGGGAACACTATTTGCCAAAAAAATATGTTTAAAAAATATACGATTTGGAGAACTTTTTCTGAATGCACACATGATAAAGATCAAAATTGGTAACCTTTAGAAACTAGTTTCCTCCTTAGATAAACAATAAGAAGGTTATTGGGTGTAATCTTTAATCGGGATACCATCAATTTTTTCTGGTACATTCTCACTTCGACCTTGCTAAACAAAACAACAAATTATGGGGAAGTGATGCATTTATCTTCTATTTTCATGATCAAATTCTCTCAATTAGTAGAATACAAGAAATACTAACAGTATAATAATTTCCTTAAGATTGTTGTTCATTTTGTATTCCTAAGATACTTAGAACAAAACTATGAAGAACTTGATAATACACAACAAAGTTTAAGAACATTTTCACAATTAGAAAATTTAAAGTAGTAGAGAAACTAGATCAGAAACAGATTAAAAATATATGAAATATTTTTCTTAAAGAAGACTTTTTGTCAATCTGTATTTAAAGAATCTTATTGAGTCCAACAAACTGTAGAAACACGAAGTTACCAAAGTTTTAATGAACCAGTGAAGAACAGAAGAATAGAAATTAATTTATAAATTTAAAATCTGTAACACATATCAGAATCTGAAAAAATAGAAAGAAGATCAAGCTCACTGAATGCACAATATATGCTTAAGGAAATTATTCGCCTCTAGTATCCGAGGTTTGATTTGGAATATGTCCTCTCAGGATAAAATGATCTCAATCACCAATGTATTGATACCCAAAACGCTGGTGTCAGCGAGCCACTCAACTACAGTAAAGTTCACGTAGAATACTAGATTTAGTAGTAGAAGAAGAGGTCCAGAAAAATCTCTTTTTAAAAATGAGAGGAAATCCTCAATTATAGAAAACAAAGATAGTGCGAAAAAGTTCTTATTGTTCCTTACCGGAAATGTCACAAACCTTTGGAAAAATCACAATCTTTCGGAAAGGTCGTCACCTTTCATAAAAGTCACAACTTCCCATAAAAGTCACAACTTTCAAAAAAGTCGCAATTTTTCATAAAAGTTGCAACTTTTCATAAAAGTCGCTACTTTTCATAAAAGTCGTAACTCTTCATTTTCCATTCACACCTTTTAAAACTGAACAATTTGTATATATGCATGACAAGCGAGATTGGGAGAGGGAGGAGAGAGGTGAGAGAGATCGGGAGAAGGACGAGCTAGAGAGGGCAGAAAGTGGGAGAGAGGTAAATTGTATATGCATATCAGTAAGATAATTGTATATTATACATATGTATTTGTATATATGACAAACGAGATTGGATAGGAAGCGAGTGGCGAGTGATTGAAACAGGGAGGAGAGAGACAAGTGAATATTAATTTATAGATGTATTGCTATCAATATATCTTAACAAACTCAAGTCTTGCAATGATGTAAAACAAGACTAACTATACTTTCTTAATTATTTCAATCATCAATTCCCTCCCAAACATTTTAGTTATTGTGTTTACTAAAAATAACTGATTTAAAATCATTGTTAAAATCATATTAATTAATTATATTATAATTTGACCTTAAAATTATTATTATTTTAGAAATTTACCGTGTGAAAAACGATTAATTAATATGAGGCAAAAGTATTCATTACCCCCCTGAACTTGAAGCTTTTTATTCAATGTACACCTAAACTTTATTTTGTTTCAATTACCCCCCTGAACTTGCTTACTCATCCTACACGTACACCTTTTCCGCCACCTGGCATAGAAACTGAAATCAAACTCTAGACGGCGCGTGAGACAACAATTTTTTGCCACATAATAAAGTTACAACGGTAATATACGTAAAAATCTATTTTTTCTTTAATATATTGGTTATTTTAAGATTTTCTCTCTCTCTATTCTCTACCTATTTATTCTTCTTTATCCCTTCTCCCTTTTCAAATTTCAGATTTTTCTCACTTTTTTTGTTTTAATCCTTATTGCTAAATTCATGAACACTAACAGGAGACTTGTTTGTTTATGTGGGGCTCCTCCAATTCTGAAAATTTCATGGACAAATGACAATCACGGACGTAGATTTTTCGGTTGTAGACACTATGGGGTATGTATTGTTACTCCTTTTTTGCTTTTTATTTGACAAGTTCGTATTATGCAATTTCATTTTTTTAACTATGATTTTATGAATGCAGTCCTCATTTTGAAATTCTTGTAAGTTTTTCGATTGGTATGATCCTGAATTTCCGACCCAAGCGAATATTGTAATTTTGGGTTTGTTGAAGAAAACCAACAAACAAGAAGAACAGCTCAAGTGCAAATGGATATTGAAACTGATTTTGGGTATTTAGTTTGATATGTAATGTGATATTGTTCTTATATTTAGTGTGTCGTTGAATTTTTTTTAATGCAATTATTATTAGTTTGGTTTGGCGTTCCTTGTTCAACATATCTAGGTACTCATTTTGTGGATTAGTTTGGTTTGGTGTTCTATTAATGTATGTTTTTGCTATTTTTGATGATCATACAATTACATGTAATGGGTACTATGATACCATGAAATAATAACATGAAGGCAACAAACATAACATAACTAGTGCTTTCTTGATCATAAAAAAGAAGCATCATAGTGTTTCATTGTTTCAACCAACAACCACAATAACTTAAGTTAACTAGCAAAACATAAAACAATCACTACTTTAAGGTTAGTTGAATAACCACACAAGCACCAACCAACAACCACAATAACTTAAGTTAACTAGCAAAACATAAAACAGTAACTACTTTAAGTTTGTTTGAACAACCACAGATTCATCAACACATAAAACCACATAAAACACTATTTCAAGTTTGGTTGGACACCCACAACCACACAACTAAGAAGTTTTCTTTGAGAGTGATTTTCCTTTGGCTTGTGACCTTGTTTGAATGCCTTCAACTTTTGATCTCGTTTGAATACGACGCATAATACTTTCGACTTGAAGTTCTCTTTGAGTCATGGCCTGCTTGCCTTTCCACTTCAGTCCCTTGGTAGGTTTAAAACCAATATCACCTGTCACATGTGCAGAACTCACCATACCAGTATTAACCCTCCTTCTGCTAGACAATCCTTGCTGCAATATCAACTACATAGTTATTTTGGGATTCACATTTAGAAGACAAATAATTTTGACAGTTTATAAGACACTTACATTAATACACGTATATCCAGTATCAGCAACAAATACACCTTGTCCAACAACTTTAGGCCTCTTCTTGTAACCACTTCCTGCACCTCTTCTTTGTACCAGTCTTACTGGTGCTTGTTCTTTCATAATGACCTCTACCCCTCTTTTTTCCAGTGGTGGACTAATATGATTGGAAAAAGAACAGAACAAGACATTAAATTCAATAAGTAATCTAACATAATTTATAAAACCAAATTAATATGAATGTACCTCTTGAGTGGGTGTTGGTGTAGACTTAGGTTTAGGATTTTTTGGACAATTTCTCTTGTTATGATTTAGTCCTTTGCAAAGTGAACATGTCATTACTGTCCCCATTCTTGGCAACTTTCCAGCTTTTCTCACTTCACCAATTTCTCTTCTTCTGTTCTTTGGTGGCCTACCAGGCATTTGTCTTGCCTCAGGTGGTTCAACCATTGGGTTTTTACTTTCAGGCCACATTTCCATGTTTGGGACTGGTTGAATGAAATGAGAATATGTCTTCATATATATGTCTTTTCTATACCAACTAGATATTGCTTGTGATGCATCCATGTTCAAGTGGTTCATTGCTGCTATACCATGTGCACATGGGATACCTTTTAATTCCCATGATCTGCAACTACATTTTTGTTGACCCATTCACAGTATGCTTGTATACCCCTTCTAACACTTCAAATCCAACATCACCATTCCATTCAATGTTGCACTGCATTGATCTTGTTACATTTGTATTGAATACCATCATTGCCATTGGAGATATTCCATCTGTCCATGTTTCAGCAAATGCTCTTGACTTACTCACTCTACTCATCACCTTACTCTAATTTCTTCCAACATAGTTACAATGGTCTTGTTCCTAGGTCCCAAGATCCAAGAATTGAAACTCTCTGCCATGTTGTTATCTATGGTATCACACTTTGAAAATGTTTGAATAAAAGCTTTACACCATGTATCCTTGTTGTATTTGATAAGAGATTCAACAATACCTACTCCCAGCTTGGACAGGGCATTTATATTCTACTTAAATTTGTAACGATTCAAAAAAAAAAGAATTATATAAATAAGAATAAATAGGTATTTAAGGGATAATTGTCCTTTCACGTTTTAAATGAATAAATAAATAAATAAATAAATAAAAACAGATTTGTATTTATTTATTTTAAATGTTATTTGACTAATCTTTAATTAGTCTCCTAATCCAAATAGTCCTCTCTCTCTCACGCTTCTTAACTCCCTCTCTCACGTTCTCCATCTTCCTCACATTATTTCTGCCAATATCAACAGTTTTCATGCTTGAAGAAATAACAAAAAATTTTAAGCAAAAGAAAAAGTAATCAAAACGTTAAGGCTAAGAGAGGTTTGTCGAGAGATGTGTACGTTGAAGTGAATTGGGGGTGGTTTGGAGGAGTTTTTCCGGGCAGCAACATTTAAAGTTTGAACATCGATTAAGGTATGGGTTTTCTCTCTCTTGGCTCCTTTCCCAAGAGGTCCCTTACGATTCAAACTATTCATCTCGAAACTAAGGTTGTTCCCCGTTGCATGTCCCTGTCACTAGCTCCCTATGATCTTAGGTTGGGTATTCTTGTTGATAGAATTTAGGGATACTTGTTTGTGGTGAGATAATCTCGTTTCGAGTATGTGTTCATGATGATGTGATTATATTTTATGTCGTTCGGAAAATATGAATGTATATATGTATGTATTTGTGCAAGATTTTGATCATGACTTTGAGTCTTTCTTTAGCATGTTAATAGATTTTGAGATTACTCGTGTTTTATGTGCAATTAGAGGCTCTTAAAATCGTAATATTCACATAGTTGAAAGGCTATAAATTCTAGTCACAACAAATGATCAAATCACCCCCCTAAACTTGTCTTAAGAACATTAACGAATGTATAAGAAACAAATGCTAAATTAACCGTAAAAATGATGTGCAAAATTATGGAGTAATGTCCCAGAACCTGGAAATAAGTTTTAGAAGCATTCTGGAAAATTTGAGCAAAAAAAACGAATTAAAAAAAAATAGGTGAGGTCTTCAGGGATCGAACCCGAGACCTCACCAACACATGCCTTAATAAAATAAATAAAAAGGAGTGCTGCAGGCGGGACTCGAACTGGGGACAGGGGACCGGTGAAATTCGCCAAGAAAAGAAATAAAAAGGGGGCTGGGGGGGATCGAACTCGCGACCCCCAGCCATGCGTGAAAAGAAAAAAAAAAGGATTAAAGAGGGAATGCTGGGGGCGGGGATCGAACCCGCGACCCCCAGCTATGCGCGGAAATAATAAAAGGAGAGAAAAGGAACGCGAGGCATGTGAATCGATCCCATGACCTCAGCGCTGAAGGGAAAGGCGCAAAAATAACGTGAGGCTGTGGGGATTCGATCCCACAACCTCACTGCCACTCCCCTATTTAATAAAAAAAAATAGAGGGGCTGTGGGGGTTCGAACCCACCACCTCACAGCCTCCTCTTCAGCGAAAAAAGGAGGAAAATAAGGGGGGCTGTGGGGGTTCGAACCCACAACCTCCCCAATGAAACGAATTTAATGAATTAAAAAAAAATTGAATTAGAATCTAATTAAAACAGAAAATTAATTCTTTCATGTATTGATGGAGATTTAATTTAGAATTCTAATTTAAAAAAAAAGAAAATTTATTATTTTATGAAAATGTTGAGATTTAATTTAGAGTTATAATGTTAAACCTCTGTATTGATACATAAGTCATACGTGAGTAAAATATTAAGATAATAATGTTATCTACTTGATCAAAAATCAAGATCTTGGTATATATACAGATACATAAGTCTTGTAATACATAATCTTAGGAAAATAAGAATCACTTAACGAACTATAAATGAAGTCCCATGGCTTGTATGTATAGACACATAAGTTTAACATACGTTCAAAAATAATGAACCTAAGATGTACGTAATGAAATGAAGAAATGAACTTTCTCATAATAAGAGGTGAGTAACTATAAAAATGAAGGTGCTAATAATGAAGAATGTGGTGACAACCATGATGTGAGGCTAATGTATATGATGAGATCAATCTCAAATGAGCCTAAGTAAAGGTTACCAATACGTACTCACCAATGAGAGTTTAAGATAATGAAGAAATCAGTCTCTATGAACACTCTAATGAAAATATTGAGTTTAAACACTTAATACAAATGATGAGATGAGAAATCATCTATTGAGCTATGATGTCCTTATACTAGAAGTCAACTTCCATGATGTATGAGTTGAATGTAATGGAACTTTATACTGAGCACCGATAGGCAGCTATGAGCGGTGATGCCTTCTTTCGGGAAGGGCGGAGGTTCACGTAACTCTCATGAGAGACTGTCCGGCTTGCCGGGTATGGGTCTCCATACATCTCCTAGTCTTTGAACCTATTATTGCCACTATAGGGATCTGGCGGGTTAAATTCCCATAAACGCCAGCATGTATTGAATCACTTTGGCCGGTGATTCCACCTCTTTTCGGGTGGGGGAGACACTGGATTTCATGATGCTCACATGATCTATGTCGGTTAAAGTTAAAGTTCCCAATGAATGAATGAGGCCAGCCTCGAATGAATCATTAAAGAATGAATGATACCGAAGGTGTTAGGATAGGATAATCAAGAGGTGAGATAGATTCAGGTAATGACATTAGGTTATTCTTGATCATTGCACAGCAAACCCGATGAAAGTCTTAAACTACATCCTAAGTATAGCTGGTGTTCGCACTGGCCTATAAATGAATTGAAATGAAATACGTATGAATGAATGAAGCAGACTCTGTGTTTGCTAAAGAAGACTCCCTAGTTGAGGTCCCATATGTTGAGCCCTCATTTTGGAAAGTCTTAGGTTAAGTCTAAGATAATAAGGTCTCATGGTATATGAATGAATAATATGAAGAAACTATGTGTTATATGTTATGTGCCATGTGAAGATGTTTATGTGTTGTGTGCAATACGATGATTATAATGATGCATGTCACTCTCATGGCATAACTTTCCTAATCTCATTTTAGCAAGTCCACTGACTTGATTTCCAAACATCATGTTGTTAGGAAAGAGCTCTTCTTCCTCATGCATGTCCCTGGTGTGTGCTTGCATATACCCATACTTAGTACAAGTGTGTACTAATTCCATACAAACATCTACTTTTAGGTGCAGGCACAAGTGGATGGTAGAGCTACAGGTTCGTCGTTGCAGCTATCCGGACGTCAGCATTCATCCGGAGTTTGGTAGGTCCTCATGCATTCGAGGATGCTACTGTTTTACATTCTAGCGTAGTTTTAGAGTTGAGCTAGTGGAGCATGTTCACTAGCGTTTCTTTCCTGTTTTGGTTCAGACTTTGTATTGGTGCTATTTTGGCCGATATACAATTAATACTTAATGAATTATTTCTTTCAGTTGCTTATCTCTTAAATGTTAGATGGTTGATGATGAACGATTACGAAATATTAAGAATATTTAGTAAGTATGCTTAAAGAATCAAAAATTTCAAATTTTCCGCTAAAATTAATCTATGTAAAGTAAGAATGACGTAAGTAGGCTTGTCTGCGACCTCTGAGAGGTCAACGACGCCGGTCTCGTCTGGGGTCTAGACTCCGGTCGTGACAAATTGTGCCTCAAATGTTGATCTAGCACAAGCCCAAAATTCTTTCTTTCTCTCTCTAAGCCTCTGAAGTTTTGTGACCAATTTGCTAATATGTGTCTAGCACACTTCTGTGCTCACATTCTGGAAAAGTTCATCTACAGTAGTTATTAGTCCCTGTAGTTGCAAAGCAAAAAAAAACAGTTAAATTTTAGTCAAATTAAATTAGCAATTACATGAAACATAACAAAAGAAAGATTTCAATTACCTTTTGCATATCACTAATGATAGTTAGCTGGGAACCATTTCCTAGATTAAGATCATCTTTCAGAATGGTCATGAACCATTTCCATGTCAACTTGCTTTAAGTATCAGTTACTGCCCATGCTATTGGATACATTTGGTTGTTTGCATCTTTAGCAATAGCCACCAACAGTTGACCCCTGCAAATTCCTTTTAGAAAACACCCATCTATCCCTATACATCTTCTGCATCCTTGTTGAAAACCCTTTTTCATAGCATCAAAACAAATATAAAAGAGTGAATTGTTTCATCCCATTTCCTGATTCTGAATCTTTAAGCTTCACAACACAAGTGCTACCAGGATTTGTTTGGAGTAACATATCCTTGTAGTCTAGGATTCTGTTAAATTCTGCCACATGATCTCCCATAATTTCCTTTAAAATAATTTTTCTTGTTTTTAAACAAACTGCCTTTCCTCCTACATGAACATTCAACTCTTTCCTCACCAATTCTTGTATCTCCCACCCTTTTATACTAGGTTGAGAAATAATCCTAGCTTTCAGATACTTGCATAAGAACTTTGAATTACACAAAATATTATTGGTGGTCCTGGTACATTTGTACCTTGGATTGTATGTCTTGATAGTAAAGTTCTCACTCTTCCTTCCTTGCTTGCATACAACAGCCATGGACAACCACTTTTACACTTCACTCTCACTCTAGTACTCTCATTCACATACTATCTAACTCAACTCCTTTTTATATCATATTTTGTAACAGCCTCTCTAAATTGCTTTACACTTTCAAATATCAAACCACACTGCCATATTACAATATCACAAGAAGAATCATATACCACCCTATTACTCTTCTTTCTTTCCCCCTTAAACTCTCCTCCTTCAAGTTCATCATCAGAAACATGTTCTTCTTCATCACTTTGAAAACTATCACAGTCAGAACTGTCATAGTATGGCTCATTCTCTGTTAGCTTATCCTTGAATTCTTTTTCCCTTTTTCAATATCCTCATACCCTTCATCAAATCCAACTTCACCTAAAAAACCTTTTGGTTTTTTCCTTCTTCTTTCTCCTCCTACTTTCTCTAAGTTTTCTCACATCTTCCTTAACAATTCTCAACTCCTCATGCACATCACTACCATAGTCAATAGACTGGTCAGAACAGACAGAAACACTGTCTATGTCTTCCTCTGCATTTTCTTGGGTAATTGGCTCAACTTCTTGTTGAATAGAAGGTTCAGTTCCTTGTTGGATAGTTGGTTCAACTTCTTCTTCAGGATCAGTCCAATCTATTGAAGAATAATCATCATCACTTTCTTGTTGGCATTCTTGTTCGACCCTTGCAATCCCATCATTTTTAAGTCTTTCAGTAGCTGGAAAGGAAGAAGAGGAACCTAAACCTAGATCTGATTTTTTTGGTTGTGCAGTTAGAGATTCCCCAGGTGAATTAAAAGACTCAACCACTTGACTTAAAGATTGACTAATTTACCTTCATTGGGACCCACAATCATCCAGAATAGTGTTATCACACACATAAATATCTATTGTGTCCCCATCATGCATAATAATGCCATGCTACAAATGTCCATGTCATTTTTCAATTCCACCAAATCACCCCTAGAGATGGAGCTGCATATTTTTTTCCTAACTTACTAATCCCAAAAGACTTAGCATAATCTGCAAGTTCAGGAATTGATAAATGATCTTCGTCCACATTGTCTACATATTTAGTCCTACCCCCAACATATACTGGACCTACCTCACTCACCCACATACCCCCAAATTTGAACCTTAAATTGAGGTACTTATTAGTCATAGTGTCAACCTATAACTACAATAATAATCAGAATGTTGTACAATGCAAGCAACAAAATCGAAACATATATATAACACCAAACATAAGCAACATTGGTACTTAGGATAGTAGATGTATTACTCAACAACATACAATAGGCATCCCACACAATATACTTAAACAAATTATAAAGGCTGCCAATTATAAAATACCCCACCATTTAACAATACCAGAAACCCTAATACTTAGAACCTTAATTCTACCAAAAAGCCTAAATTTCATGCATGAATAAGGTAAAAAGCTTCATAATAATACATTCATTAGGTGAAAATTCTAGTTGAAAAGTATTAGACCCCTAATCGGAAGCTCAATCGGAAATTATGGCGAAACGTTAAACGAATTAGGCAAAATAGACAAAATATGTATGAAAAAGTAAAGAAAACAGACAACAATACATCAAGATACACGAAATCGAGTGGATAATCACTTACTTGTAGACACAATTTCAGTGAAGATCCAAAGAAAATCGACCAAACACTTCACGAACTGCAACTGGCACAAATCTACCGTTACTTTGTCGATTACACTTGCCAATCTACTCGTTACTTTGTCGATTACACTTTCGTGAGAGGTTTAGAGAAAATCAAGAGAGGTTTAGGGAAAATCAAAGAGAGGTTTAGAGAAAATCGACCAAACACTTCACGAACCTCTCTAATGGCACAAATCTACTCGTTACTTTGTCGATTACACTTTCGTCAGAGGTTTAGGGAAGATCAAAGAGAGGTTTAGGGAAGATCAAAGAATAGGTTTAGGATCAAAGATCAAAGAGGTTCAGAGAAAATCGAGAAGCTTCTTTCAGAAGTTTACATTTGAAGGTCGGTATTATCTAGGTAACATATTTATCTAGGTGGCAAATTATTTGTCTAGGTAGTAAATTATTTATCTAGGTGGTAAAATATTTATCTACGTGTCATACGCGTGTAGACACGATCATATTGAGTGGACGGAAAAGGTGTACGTGTAGGATGAATAAGCAAGTTCAGGGGGGTAATTGAAACAAAATAAAGTTTAGGTGTACATTGAATAAAAAGCTTCAAGTTCAGGGGGGTAATGAATACTTTTGCCTTAATATGATGAAAACGAAAGTAGTATCAAATTGAGATAAGATAAATAAGGATATTAATCAATTACTTTTTTATTTAATGTTTTCTTTAAAAATGTGTAAAAAAGTATGACAAGTAAAATGAATCGGAGGGAGTAATATGCTTAGTAAACTCGCAAACCCTTTTTAAAAAACCATTTCACTACTTTAAAAAATCATTATTTCCATTAAAATTTCATTTATACAGATAGTTTGATTAACTCGGAGAGGAAAAAAGATTAATACTTTTACACCAAAAAATTAGGAAACTTTTCTTTATTTAAGTGAGAATCTATTTTTCATCATACATTTTCTCAATGAGTTGATTCAATGAGAAAATCACATTTTATAAAATATTTCTTTCATTGTTATACGATGGGGAAAATCTTGATTTTTACTACTTTTTTCACTTAAAGAAGAATGATCGGCTTTTTTTTTTTTTTTTGTCTGTTTCAAAAGAACAACTCTAATCTTTTTTTGACAACTCTTTAGTTTCAGCTTTTCAGGTGACATGTTTAAGACAAGAAAGTTAAAAAACATTTTAATACATTTGATATAACTTTAATGTAAAACCACTAAATTGAAAAGGCTTTTTTTTATTTATTTTTAGTTCTTTGTCAAATCAAAATAGATAAATCTTCTTAAAACGAAGTAAATAAATTTTTAAAAGCTCTATTTTTTTTTAACTCTTTTAATTAATCGAACCCACTATCTTTGAACGAGAGTATTACCCCTTGACCAACCCTTTGTCTACCAACTCATAGACCTAACCATATTGGAAAAGCAAATTCATGTACATCGACTCAAATTTAGTTGACAAGAGGGGGCAACAACAATTAATAATATTTTTCATTTTCGAAGCGTTAACTGAGACCTCTGGTTAAGAATTTAGAAGCAATCTAACCATGACATCACATTCTTCGATAATATCAGTTATTGCATCGACTACAATTGGTCAAGCTTTTCGTTTTCGCGATGATTTGGCAGAGAGTTCCGGCAAACGGGGCAGGTAGACTTCATCTTCAACCATTCATCAATACACTGGACATGGAAGCAGTGTTGGCACACAGGTATGGTCCTGATTGAGTCTCCAGGAATGTACTCAAGTAGGCATATTGGGCAAGTTAGTGAGTTAAGACCGGGGAGTCGTAGACTTTCACCAAGGACTACCTACAAAGGCGAATGCAAAATTTAGAGTCAGCGAATTCACATTAAGTATGATCATATGTTTATTCTTTAATTTTATTTATTATTCTTTATGTATATACTATTAGAAAAATATGACGGAATCTCAAGAAAGAAAATCCAACTTAGAATAGCTAGATTGGAGTCATCAACAACAACATCATATCGAGTGAAAATTTATGGGCTCTGGAGAAGGTAGAGTGTGCAGAGGTCTTACCACCATATTGTTGAGGTAGATATACTATTTTTGTGAGATGCTCAACTCAAGTGTAACAAATTCAAGTGTTAAAAAAGAAGATAATATAACAACTAATAAGGAAAGCAGTGCAAAACTTATAAGAAAGGAATAAGTACAACAAAAAATTAATGCAGAAACCAAAAAAGAAATAAACGATAATAAATATCAAAAGCAAGAACTATAAGAATATAACTAATAACCCTAGAAAGAAATGTCTAACACTGACTACTTACTAACCCTATCTAATACATGACCTTCTCCTACTAAGGTCAAGTCCTCATTTCATGTTCTGTCTAATAATTACCTTTTTCAATGCCTTTTCGGCCTGCCTCTACCTTTCTCTGTGTCTAATATATCCAACTTCTCCCACCTCTTCATTGGGTTTCTGCTCATCTCTTCACATGTCCAATTTCAAAACCAACCCAATCAATCTCACTTTTTTCATTTTGTCTACCACAAATATTACTCTTTCCTCATCCAGGATAATCTCATTCTCAATCTTATCTCTCCTACCACCTAATTCCTATGTCATGTACATTTCAAAAAAATAAAAATAAAAAAGAACAACAACATCATATCTAGTGAAAATTTACGGGCTCTGAAGAGGATAGAATGTGCAGAGGCCTTACCACTATGTTGTGGAGGTTAATATGCTATTTTTGTGAGATGCTCAACTCAAGTGTAGCAAATGCAAGTGTTAAAAAGAAGAAAATATAACGACTAATAAGAGAAGCACTGCAAAAGTTATAAAAAAGGACAAGTACAACAAAAAATTAATGTAGTAACCAAAACACAATAAACAGATGATAATAAATAACAAAAGCAAAATCTACAAGAATGCAACTAATAACCCTCGAAAAACATGATAACACTTACAACTTACTAACCCTCTATACTAATGCATGACCTCCTCCTACTAAGGTCAAGTCCTCGTTAATCTGAAGATTCGTTATGTTTTGTCTAATCACCTTTTCCCAATATCTCTTTGGCCTAACTATACCTCTCCTTGTGTTAATATATCCAACCTCCTCCACCTCCTTATTGGGTTTCTGCACATATCTTCACATGTCCAATTTTGAAACCATCCCAATCAATCTCACTTTCTTCATTCTGTCTACCACAAATGTTACTCTAACCTCATCCAGGATAATCTCATTCTCAATCTTATTGCTCCTACCACCTAATTCCTATGTCATATATATTTCAAGAAAATAAAAATAAAGAACAACAACATCATATCCAGTGAAAATTTACGGTCTCTGAAGATGATAGAGTGTGCAGAGGCCTTACCACTATGTTGTGGAGGTTGATATGCTATTTTTGTGAGATGCTCAACTCAAGTGTAGCAAATGCAAGTGTTAAAAAGAAGAAAATATAACAACTAATAAGAGAAGCACTGCAAAAGTTATAAAAAAGGAATAAGTACAACCAAAAATTAATGTAGTAACCAAAACACAATAAATAAACGATAATAAATAACAAAAGCAAGAACTACAAGAATGCAACTAATAACCCTCAAAAAACATGATAACACTTACAACTTACTAACCCTCTATACTAATACATGACCTCCTCCTACTAAGGTCAAGTCCTCGTTAATCTGAAGATTCGTTATGTTCTGTCTAATAATTACCTTTTCCAATGCCTTTTCGGCCTGCCTCTACCTTTCTGTGTCTAATATATCCAACTTCTCCCACCTCTTTATTGGGTTTCTGCTCATCTCTTCACATGTCCAAATCCGAAACCATCCCAATCAATCTCACTTTTTTCATTTTGTCTACCACAAATATTACTCTTTCCTCATCGAGGATAATCTCATTCTCAATCTTATCTCTCCTACCACCTAATTCCTATGTCATGTACATTTCAAAAAAATAAAAATAAAGAACAACAACAACATCATATCCAGTGAAAATTTACGGGCTCTGAAGAGGATAGAATGTGCAGAGGCCTTACCACTATGTTGTGGAGGTTGATAAGCTATTTTTGTGAGATGCTCAACTCAAGCGTAACAAATGCAAGTGTTAAAAAAGAAGAAAATATAACAACTAATAAGAGAAGCACTGCAAAAGTTATAAAAAAGGAATAAGTACAACAAAAAATTAATGTAGTAACCAAAATACAATAAACAAAAGATAATAAATATTAAAAGCAAGAACTACAAGAACACAACTAATAAACCTCGAAAAACATGGTAATACTTGCTACTTACTAACCCTCTATACTAATACATGACCTCCTCCTACTAAGGTCAAGTCCTTGTTAATATGAAGATTCGTTATGTTTTGTCTGATCACCTTTTTCTCAATATCTCTTTGGCCGACCTATACCTCTCCTTGTGTCTAATATATCCAACCTCCCCCACCTCCTTATTGGGTTTCTGCACATCTCTTCACATGTCCAATTTCGAAACCATCTCAATCAATCTCACTTTCTTCATTTTGTCTACCACAAATGTTTCTCTAACCTCATCTAGGATAACCTCATTCCCAATCTTATTGCTCCTACCACCTAATTCCTATGTCATATACATTTCAAAAAAAAAAAAAAAGAACTTACAGAAATCGTTCTAAATCTTCCTTCTGATTACCTTTTTGTACGATTGAATCGTGCAATCATCAAGACCCGAATTTTGTAGAGTTACTACCACAGAGGGTTCTCGAGGCAACCTTGTTGTTGCCTCGAGAACCTCAAGCTGATGCCGGCGAATGGCATCGAGATGCAATCGATGAGCAATACATATTAAACAAAGGAGGGATGATACAAGTAGAAAAATTGTAACCATTACGAGAAACATAGTTGTTTCACGAGAAGACATGTTTGTGAAAAGAAAACTCGAAAATGTATTTGTGAGATTCTAGAGAGAACATATATACCAACCAAAATCAATTAATAACAAGATTTTCTAAATTATTACTCCCTCACTCTCAAATTAATATTTGTCAAAAGTCAGTTTGACTTTTTTTTAAAAATTAAATTAAATCAAAGTATACTATAAGTTTAACTTTTCTCATGTTTATTTAATGGAATATGTGCTTTAAATTTTTTGTCAAAAATTTACATAATTTAATTTTTAAAAGAGGAATATAACAATTAATTTTTAAAAGAGAAATATGACAATTAATATGAGTCAAAGGAGTACTAAATTTGTGTGAAGGTATGCTATTAATTATCATCATATATAATATTTAACATTATGTTTAAATATTTTTTACTTTGTACTGAAGATTTTTTATACATAATATTCAACATAGTTTCTAATAAAGGAAAATTCTTCTTTGCAATTGCTTATACTTTTAGATAAAGTGACCATACAATTTAAGTTTAGCTTCTTTTTTTCCCTCAATTTTCTGCCTAAAATTTTAAATCTTCTAACTATTTATTTAACATGTATAAGAGGAAACTAATTTAAGTAATGAAGTTGAGTTTTTTTCCATAATTGATTAAGAATTTTGTGAACTCAAATATTATGACTAAATTGAGAGGCCAATATTCCTTCATGTTCATGAAAGTTAATTAAGTCCAACTATTCCTATTTAATTGTCCACTTTAGAAATGACAATACATATTATGATAACAATAATTAGCATAGTGAAGTTATAATTTTACCCTTATTAATTATGGTTTCAAAAAGAATGAATTAGCACTTGAAAATTTTCAAAAAGTTTAAATGAGGGTATAATAATTTTTTTTTTGTCCTTTCGGAATTTTTTAAAATGAGCAAATATATAGGGACAAATAAAATAGAGATAATGCACAAGTACCCCTCAACCTATGCGAGAAATCTAAGAGACACACTTATACTATACTAAGGTCCTATTACCCCCTGAACTTATTTTATTAATAATTTCTACCCCTTTCGGCGTACGTGGAACTATCTTGTGGGTCCAACGTTGGTTGACTTTTTTTTCAAGCTAGTACCATGGGCCGAAAAGGGGTAGAAAATTACTTATAAAAGAAGTTAGGGGTAATAGGACCTTAGTATAGTGTGTCCTGAGATTTCGAGCATAGATTTAGGGGATACTTGTGCATTTTTCCAATAAAAGAAGAAAAATGAACAAGTAAATAGAAACATGCAAACTTTACATGATAATGCAGTCATCAAAGAAAGGTACTAAAACTAATGAGTCTCACATATAACTTATAATGTATTAATATCCACACCTACTTTACCGGCTGCAATTTATGTGACACTTTTCAACATAAATTTTTATTCAATATAAATATCAAACGCCAGATAAAAAACCTCTAGGCAAAAGTTACCCACTCCTCCAGGTTTCGCTACAAATTCTTTCATCACAAAATATAAAGTTTTCCCCATATTTGTCTTCATTTCTCTTGCATCATCCTGAAAAATCAGGATGTAAAGTACATTTTCCAAAAAATAATTCAAGAATTTATTTATCATAATTATATTAAACTTATCTTAGATTAGAGGTGTATATGATCGGGGTATTTCAGGTTTTTCAAATATCAAATCATTCCATTTGTGTAAAAAATTTAAATTTATAAATCAAACCAAACTAATAAAATTCCAATTTTTTCGGGATTTTCAACCTCGGGTTTGTTCGGATTTTTCAAATACCAAAATAAACTATTGTGTCGAATTTATAAATTTATAAATCAAACCAAACTAATAAACTTCGAATTTTTCTAGTTTTTTGGATTTTTTCGGTAAAGTTTGCACTACAAACATATATTTAACTTGTGCTCCAAATATTTCTTTGGTCCAACCAAAATATATACAATTGTCTAAGGTGTTTCTTGAAAAAATAACACAAAATATGAGATGAGTATTCATGACATTCAATAAAAAATAATAATGAAATCATCATATAAAATAAATATTGTGAGGTCATAGTGAAAATAATCATAATTTAAAAGTATTACATCATGCTAAAATAAGTTTAATAAGTCTTAGCTACATTACTAAACATTTAAGGAAAATTTAAATTAGATTATGTTTTTTGATAGTCTAAACCAATGTAAAACGCAAGAACAAATATTCAGTATTATTGTCATTTTTAGTGTTTAATTGATTTCCTTTTTTTTTATTAGGAGTCATCAACAACAACATTATATCGAGTGGAAATTTATGGGCTCTGGAGAGGGTAGAGTGTGCAAAGGCCATACCACTATGATGTGGAGAGATATGCTATTTTTGTGAGATGCTCAACTCAAGTGTAGCAAATCCAAGCATAAAAAGAAGAAAATCTAACAACTAATAAGAGAAGCACTGCAAAAGTTATAAAAAAGGAATAAGTACAACAAAAGATTAATGTAGTAACCAAAACACAATAAACAAATGATCATAAATAACAAAAGCAAGAACTACAAGAATGCAACTAATAACCCTCGAAAAACATGGTAACACTTACTACTTACTAACCCTCAATACTAATAAATGATCTCCTACTAAGGTCAAGTCCTCGTTGATCTGAAGCTTCGTTATGTCTTGTCTAATCACCTTTTCCCAATATTTTTTTGGCCTACCTCTACTTCTCCTTGTGTCTACTATATCAAACATCTCGCACCTCCTAACTGAGTTTCTGCACATCTCTTCACATGTCCTATTTCCAAACCATCCCAATCAATCTCACTTTCTTCATTTTGTCTACCACAAATTCACTCTTACCTCATCCAGGATAACATCATTTTCAATCTTATCGCTCCTACCACATAATTCTCATGTCATATACATTTTTTTGAAAAATAAAAAAAATGAAAATATACTTACAGAACTCGTTCTAAATCTTCCTTAATGATTACCTTTTTGTACGATTGAATCATGCAATCATCAAGGCCCGAAGTAGGTAGAGTTACTACCACAGAGGATTCTCGAGGCAACGTTGATGTTGCCTCGAGAACCTGGAGCTGACGCCGGCGGATGGCATCAAGATGCAATCGACAAGCTATACATATTAAACAAAGGAGGGATGGTACAAGTAGAGAAATTGTAACCATTAGGAGTAACATAGTTGTTTCACGAGAAGACATGTTTGTGAAAAGAAAATTAGAAAATTGTATTTGTGAGATGACAAAGATTCTAGGGAGAGCATATATACCAGCCAATTAATAACAAGATTTTCTAAAATATTACTCTCTCTCGTCTCAAATTACTTGTCATATTTTTATTTGTCAAAAGTCAGTTTAATTTATTTTTAGAATTAAATTAAATCAGATTAACTCATGTTATACTATAAGTTCTAACTTTTCTTCTGTTACTTTAATGGATACTTTAAAATTTTAGTCAAAATTTATGTAATTTGATTTTCAAAGGAGAAACATGACAATTAATAAAAAATTAAATTAAATCAACTCATGTTATACTATAAGTTGTAACGTTTCTCATGTTACTTTAATGGAAATTATACTTTAACATTTTAGTCAAAATTTATATAATTTGATTTTTAAAAGAGAAAAATGACAATTAATATGAGCAAGAGGAGTACTAAATATAACTATGCACTTGGTCAATTTGTGTTATTGTCATCTGCTACTAGCTAAGTTGACATTATAATTTACTTTATTCATTATTATTGTGTGAAGGCATGCTATTAAATATCATCATATATAATATCTACTAATTAAGTTGACATTATGTTTAAATATTATTTCCTTTGTTCTGAAGATTCTTTTGTACATAATATTCAGCATAGTTTCTAATAAAGGAAAATTCTTCTTTGCTAATTGCTTACGCTTTTAGAGTTTTTGGTCAAAAACATTCTTTAACTATACCCTAAGCTTAAACTACATCCTTAAAGTATCATTTCTAGCAGAAGACATTCTTTAACTATATCTCAAACTTAAACTACATCCTTAAATTATCATTTCTAGCAGAAAACATTCTTTAAATATACCTCAAACTTAAACTATATCCTTAAAGTATAATTTTTAGCAGAAATTATGCTTTAAGTATTTATAAGTGAACAAGTTTCATCCTTTTGTTAAATATTGTCAAAAAACTAATGGATCTTACGAAAACATGAACAGTGAAAGTGACTATCAACAAAAGTTATTCTGCATAATTTTATTACTTGCTACAAGAAGTTCTTGGAAAATATAAAATAAATCTTAGACATTGTTGCTTATGGAAACTAAAAATGATTGGAAGGTATGAGCGTACGTAATTTGCTTTTTTTGTAACGGAAAGAAGTCGGACTTTAATTATTCTTATCTTTTTCTTAACCAATTAAATCAATAGATTTTTAGGTCAATCTAATAATGAAGTGACCAAAATATTGATTATGTCTCGTATTTGAGTTTCATTCTACATTATTAGAAGCGGAAGTTTCCAACAAATATCGCTTCTAGCATTTTCAATTGAGAAGAAACATAATCAAACTAATAATATTTTTAATTAAACTTACATGAAAAATGAATTAAAAATGGTCAAATTAAAAGTTTTGCATCTTAACTCAATTACAAAAAAAGTTCACGATAATATTTTTGGCATATCTAAGAATAATAATTAGGCAGGGACGACTTAATTTTTGTAGGATATATGGAATAGTTTTACGAGAAATTCAAGTAGAAGGATGAAAATTACTCACTTTAAAATACATGAAGGATATTTTATGGTAAGAATGATACTATAACGATGTAGTTTAAGTTTGGGGTATAGTTAAAGGATGTTTTCTGCTAGAAACAATACTTTCAGGATGTAGTTTAAGTTTGAGGTATAGTTAAATGATGTTTTTAACCAAAAACTCTATGCTTTTAGATAAAGTGACCATCCAATTGAAGTTTAGTTTTTTTTTTTTTCACCTCAACTTTCTGCCTAAATTTTTAAATCTTCTAACTATTTATTTAACATGTATAAGAGGAAACTAATTTAATTAATGAAGTTGAGTTTGTTTTTTTTTCCATAATTGATCAAGAATTTTGTGAAAACATTTTGAAAAAATTGAGGGGCCAATGTCCCTTCAGGTTCATGAAAGCTAATTAATTAGTTCCTTGTAGTATTTTATTTTTTAGTACTCAAATGCAAACGTTACATGATAATGCAGTCATCAAGGAAAGTTAAAACTAATGAGTCTCACATTCAAAAATTATTTAAATGTGGATGACCATAAATATTAAGTTTAATTTCCATCATCATAACTTATAATGGTTAGGAAGCAGTTTATGTGGGACTTCTCGACATAAATTTTGATTCAATATAGATATCAAGCACCAGATCAAAAAAACTCTAGACAAAAGTTGCCCGATCCGCCAGGTTTTACTACAAATTCTTTCTTCACAAAATATAAAGTTTTCCCCATATTTATGTCTTCATTGCTCTTGCATCATCCTGAAAAATCAGAATGTAAACTACATTTTCCAAAAAATAATTCGAGAATTTACTTATCATAATTATATCAAGCTTATCTTAGTTATCATCCAACATTATATATAAATGTCATTAATGACTTTAGCGATTCTGAACACAATAAAATTACTCATTTGTCGTTTATAATATTTTTGCAAAAAAAAAAAAAATCTATTGCCACAATACCACTAATTAGCTACTTTTTTTGGTGTAGTGATCATACGATGCTATGAATATTAGTGCTACATCAATTCACAATTTGATATACGGTATGATGATATCTACAACTAAGGTTCTCTTAAGGAGCGTATAAAAAAAACACGATAGATAATTTTGAGATAAATAAAATAGGACAAACTACATTATATGGGTGTTTGACTATACTCTTGTTTGTGTCTTTAAGATAAATAGTATAGAATATACAATTATGTATCAAAGAAATATGATAATGCATAAATAGTATTTTAGCCACATGTAATAAAGTAAAGATTAAACACAATTTGTTTTATTTAATTTCCTGTTTAGGGTATTATATGGAACAGAAGGAAATACTATATAATTAAGAGGCTTAATATAGGGAAAGTTATATAAATATATTATAAATAAAAAATATTTATCATTTATGATAATAATATATTTTTTTCACTTGATCACTTTTAATACATTTATAATATATTTTTAATTCATATTACAAAGAACAATTTGTTATTCATATATAATACAAGTTTTATTGATGAATAATAATGCATATATTACACATTTTAATACACTTATAATATAATGTGTCCACTTCTTACCGAACAATTTAATATAATACTGCTTTAAATGATAATAAACAAAAAATTCACTAAAATCCGTAATTATTTATTAATAAACACTCATCTAGTACTTGTCATAATTTGTTTGTGGTAGGAACAAGATTACATTAATTATTGTAATCCATGTGAAAGAGAATCATACAGATTTTGTTCATTATTTTTATTAATATATATGGTGATTATTTTTTTATAAAAATAATCTATAATTCCTATCATTGTCCATATTTTATATCGCACATTTTCATGTTATATGAAAAAGAAAGTTTTTCTTTAATAGAATAAATTTCATTTTGAATAATTTTATATTGGATATTTTTTTTAAGATCAAATAAATCATCAAAAATTTATTTTTGCACAAATTTTCCAACGTGTTTGCGTGCATACAATTTTTTTTAAAAAATAAATACTTTTCTTTCATTTTGTAATGAAATTCTAAAGGCTACAATTAATGTTGTACACTTCAATATGGAACGAAGAACAACCATATATATAAAATCTTATATTATATAAAATCTTAACATATATTATATAAAATCTAATCTTATATTACAATTTTATATAATATATAACAAAAATGGAAAAGGGTCTGATATACCCCTCAACTTTGTCTTTTGAATCTGATATACCCCTCGTTATAAAAGTGGCTCATATATGCCCTTACCGTTATACAAACGGCTCACATATACCCATGCCGTTACAAAATGGCTCACATATACCCCTGCCGTTACAAAATGGCTCACATATACCCTCCATTTAACGAAAGTTAAAAAATTAGTTTTAAATTTATATTTATTACTTCTAAATTTTTTTAAAAAAATTATTTAGGGGGTATATATGATTCTTCTATCAATGTTCAAGGTATATTTTAATTTTTTTCATACATGAATTATTTTTTGACTTCTTTTATTATAATTATTTGAATTTCTTATTTCATTCCTTAGTTTAAAGAATAAAAAATTAAACTTTTTTTTATGTATTGTAATTTAATTTCGTATTCAAAGAAAAAATTTGATCATCTACAATAAATTTTACAAGAATATTAGTGAAACATAAATAAATTTGATTATCAAAATAATAATTATAAATTAGTCATTGAAAGAAAAAAAGGTAAAAAAATATGTTTGACGAGGATTAAATTTACTCATATGGGATTATATTTTTTAGAAAAAAGTAATAAAAATTTAGATTAAAATTATTATTTTTTTCATTTCCGTTAGAGGAAAAGGGTATATGTGAGCCATTTGTTTACAAATAGGGGTATATATGAGCCACTTTCATAATAAGGGGTATATCAGCTCTAAATGACGAAGTTGAGGGGTATATCAGACCCTTTTCCCTAACAAAAAAGATGTAGGAGACTTAAAATAAGAGGCAATAAGTACTTCTATGAACATGTCATTCCTCCCTTTCTTTAATGTTAATGTGATGTTTTTAGTCAAATATATAGTTATTTTCTTGTTTAGCAAGGGTTCGTTTGAACATGCGATATAAAATTATGAGTTGATATCTAATTGAATTTTTTGAAGATGCAGTTTGAATCTTTTAATTTGTCTTTTTTCTCTCGAAAATTTCAAATATTGTGAAAACTATACAATTTTTTTTTCAATACTTATAATTTTATCAAAGTAAAAGACTTTGTTAATTGACAAGGTATCTGAATATTCTATCACCCTTTCACATGGTACGGATAATATCTTCATGCTGAGCATGAGCCTCTTCTTACAAAATTTAAGATGATGATTTTTTAAATAAAAAATATAGACTTACGAGTCAAGTTTTATATTTTTTTTCAAAAAAAATTTTCAAAATCACAATTTTGAATCCAATTTTTTTTTGAAGAATTTGAAATTTGAAGTTATTATCTCAAATTGCATATCCAAATGTTGATTTAAATCATCAGATGAGAACAAGTGAAGATTTTCAAACACACACAAAAAAGCTAGAAGTTAGTTGAATCAACTTTAGTTATTATTAATAATGAAGTTAAAAAGCGTCGCAATTGATAAATCATTTTAATAAAATTTAATTACCATATTGAAAGTCAAATTAATTAGAGTCGATAGATTTTAGTACGTTAAATTCTTATTTAAGCTTTTGGGGAATTGAAAACAATCCATAAATATTTAACCAAATATGGCTTCTTCAGTTTGCTTTTATTAGACATTAATTAGGTTAATTTATTTTTAAACTTTTAAGTAGTGTGCATCAAAAATTTAACCAAATAAATTTGGTTGAGTGATTTTAAAATAATTTTTTATGTGAATGACAAATAAATAAGAACAAAATTAAAGTATAAGATACTTAACTGGTGATGTGTTTCACCATCGAACACTTATTGTGATTGTCGAGGAAAATAATGACAAAGACGGGCCCCATACATTGAACACCAAATCAAAGAATCAAATTTTTAGAAAAACATTAACATCAAACAGAAGGATCGAAATTGAATTGGTGAATTAGTTCGATTTTTTTTTTGAAAACATCTACTATTAGGGCACCACAATTAATAAAATGAGATAAATTTTGAACAATTTAGAAGTGAACAAAAAGCTAGATCATAAGATCCAAAAAGATATTTTTTGTATTTGATGAATTTTATGCTTTAGTTTTTTTATTTTGGTTGGTGTTGTTATGTAAAGTGTGTACCTACATATGTTATTTTTGTACAAGAAAATCATAACGTTTTCAATAATTTTGAACATGTTCGTCCACCAGGCTTAATCCATTGGTGGCCCCCTAAAGTTAACACTAATTTTTACTTAGATATTTTAATTAAATTTCACTCATTTTTGACATCTTATGCCATGTTTCACTATGCAATTTTGACACTTTTTAATGAAATGACAAAGTAGTGTGATACACTCCTTATCAGTGTGTGGAAAGCTTATATTTAACCTATTTTATTTTATTTTTTTGTTCTTCTTCCCCATTTTAGCCACCATTTTTAAATACTTGAACTCCTTCCATGGTGAAATATATCTAATAGTGCTACAATACCAAGAGATTTCAAACTTAAATAATTTTTCTTATTTTGTTGCCTTTCTTCCTCGAAATGTTTTGAAAAAAATCAAAATATATTTTCTTAAAAGAATCTAGAAAATTCTTTTAGGGAACTCTTTGTTTGGATATGAAGAATTTGATTTTATTTGAATTTATAAGTAAGAGGAATAACTTTTTGCAAAGAAATTGTGTTTTTGTAAATAATCCCTACCAAATAGTTAAATTACTATGAAAGTATATTCGAGAAAAACAATGTGGGGTAGAGGGTTGTGGAATGTGGAGAAGACAATCTGGTGGGGGAGAGGTTGGAGATCAAGGTGGGGGTGGTGGAGAAGACGGTATAAGGCTTGTAAGTGGTTAATTTTTTTTAAATTATTTGGAATAAAAATTGACACATGCCATTAAGTCATTGACCTATTTTTTTTAAAAAAAAAACTCAAAATTCATTATTTAAAAATTATTTTCAATATATATGTCATATGTCTTTATTTAATTTGTCATCGATGATTGTGTTACACACACTTTATATGTTTGGTTGATTATAAAAAAAGTGTTTAAATAACACACCAAAATATAATATGAAGTATCTAAAATGAACAAAACCTAATTGAGATGTATAAACGAAAGTTAGTATCTAACTCTAGGAGTCAGTTATAAGTTTGATCTTTTAAAGACTTTTTTTTTCATTTGTGGGTCCAATTTACACCTAACTGCAGTTGGCCATTTAATAAAATTTTTTATATTAGATATGTTAATATTTGTGACAGTCAAGCTTTTAAATTTGTAATGAGTATAATATTTGTTCAGTTATTCAAACTTATAAATAAAATAATATAGTCAATCTTTTTAAAATTTAAGAACTTCCTTTATAAATAATATAAAAGAAATAACATCGCATAAAATAAAGCGAGAACTTCCTTTATAAATAATCTAAAAGAAATAATATCGCATAAAATAAAGCGAGGATATTCATTGTAGCATAAATTGTTGGCATTTGCTAGTATGAGCCCAAGGGCTTATACCTTTTTCTGTATCCAAGATTTGGAAAGGATAAGTGCACTATTACGAAAAAATTAATGTATTTAAGGTATAAGTTTAATTAATTTTATTTTTACGTATTTAATATTGAATCATTAAATAATTAATTTAATATACACATTTGATTTAATTATATAAAAAAATTATTGTGCTAATTTTTTTTAGGAATTTTCAAGGTTGCACACTTGAAAATTTGAAAGCAAAAAAAAAAAACTGATTGAAACATTAAAAGTATTACCAATAATCACTAGGACGTCAGAGTGTTACTAACAAAAATAAAATAAATATATAAGATTTAAATTTCTATCTTTACTCACAGAGGTGAACCAAATCATCATTATATTATTATATGCTACTTTTAACGTGGATTCACACCTTTATATTTAAATAATCTTGATAAAATATAACAACACTATATATGATCTAGAGAGGGTAACATTAGTTCACGTAAACCCACGAAACCCCTCTAGTTACGCCTCTGCTTCTAGTATATTAACATATAGTAAAAGGAGCAAATATACGGTTCGATTTTGTGATTTAGAACAAATATATTTCTGGTTAATTTTTCAAAGTATCATATTCTCTTTATTATTTTTTGTAGCAATGGCTTCAATTATTGAACAATGTGAAGTTGCCCCACTTTCATGTGGCACAGATAAGTTGACACTCCCTTTAACCTATTTTTTGATACGGAAAAGGGCCTAAAATACCCTTAAAGTATTGAAATTGGTACAAAATTACCCTCCATCCACCTATTGGCTCCAAAATACCCTTCCCACCCACCTATCGGGTCCAAAATACCCTTGTCATCCACCTTTTGGTTCAAAATTGACCACTTATTTAACGGTGTTATATTTAAACTATTTAAATATTTTTTAAAATACGTGGTGCTCAACTATTTGTTATAATTTAACTTATTTGTATAATTTATCAACTATTTGTTATAATTTAACTTATTTGTATAATTTATCAACTATTTGTTATAATTTAACTTATTTGTATAATTTATAAATCAATTTATTACCCATTCATTACTAATTAAATTCCTCTTAATAAATCCATCACATTATTAATGCAAGCTACTGCCAATTGAGTATTTTTAAAAATTATAGAAGTAAATTATCATACATTCAAGTGGCGAAATGAAAATCACCGATAAACTTAAAAGTCTGACTATGTTCATCTTAATATATTCTTACATCTCAATTATGTGATGTTACTTCTTAGGTAACTTTTTTTCAAAATAATATATTAAAGGTTTTAAAACAAATCATAAGTATTTATAAAATTATATTTAAGAAAAGTGCATACGGGATGTATTACTTGTTTACCTTTAATCATAAATTTCTAATTCAATTTTGAAAGAAAGTGTCCTCCTAAATAAGAGTCTCAACCTAAATTTAATTGGGGTTTCGATTCTGACTCAAATAATTTTGGATGTCATTTTCAGGAATCTATAATTTCATCGTGTTTTAGTAGTGTTTATGACGATTTTGATATTAGAATTGGATTATTAATTGAGTGAGGTTTAGTTAGTAATGAGTGGGTAGTGGGTTGGTTTATAAATTATATTGATAAATAAAATTATAATCAATAGTTGAACGCCAAGTATTTTAAAAAATATTTAAAGAGTTTAATTTTAAAACAATTAAAAAAGTGGTCAATTTTAAACCTAAAGGTGGATGACAAGGGTATTTTGGAGCCAATAGGTGGATGAAAAGGACATTTTGGAGCCAATAGGTGGATGGAGGGTAATTTTGTACCATTTTCAATACTTCAAGGGTATTTTAGACCCTTTTCCGTTTTTGATATTGTGTGGTTATATAACGAACGTGTATCTAGGATTCTATACTATAAGATCCCTATTGACAAAACTAATTTCATCCAAAATATTGTATTTACTCTCAAACACTATCTACCACTAGCTGGTAATTTTTTTTGTCCATTGAATTCGAGCGATTATTCTAAATTTGTTAGGTTGTGGAGCCTGATTAATATTTGATGTACTGTCATATATTAAGGTTCCCAAATTTTAGGTTATACTGTTCATTCTCGATTTATTCTCTGTAACTGTTCATACTCTGAATTAATTAATATATACTTCACCGCCGTGGAAGTTTACCCACGGGGTGTTACCACGAACTGTTGATTTCTCTTTTTTTCTTTGTCTAGATCTCTCATCTCTCTCTCGAAAGTTCTTGTGTTCTTTATTCATCAAGTATGTGTGTGGATTCGATCCTAACAGAATTACGTTATGTGAAGGGAGATTCTATATCCGTTACTTTTGTCTGAAAGTGACATGGATTTCGATTCTCTTGTTGGTAATGATCATCCACATAATGCTAAGGATATTTATTCACTTAAAATTCGTACTAATGTAACTTGCCTTTTTTTAGCCAGTATAGAGTAATGACATCTCTGTGAATGAATCGATCTCCTATCATGGTATTTTATTTTTTGGTTTCCCACTCGGTGTCTGACTAATATACGGCCACATGCCAGGAACATGGTGTCTTATGTAACAACTCTGATGAGTAACAGGGAAAATTACACACTGATCATTTCATACAACTTTGCCTATAATCTCCACAAACAATCAATCTTCACTCTTAAACAAAATTGTCAATACATTTAAAGGTACTAAAGAATGTAAAATACAAAACGAAAAGTTAAAATTCTTTCTTGTTCAGTAGTCCTGATCGAGAATTTGTTTGATCCTTGAACACAACATGGCAAAATCCCCTCGGAAGAACATCTCGAACCTAAATTGACTACGGAGGGAGTATTCAAATACAATTTTGGCAAAGAGTACTCTAGTTGTGGAAGAAACTTGATCCAAAAATGACTTGACAGGCAAAATCTAGCATCAAACATGTCTTCTGTTCTCTATAACAGCATTCTGCTATAGTAACCAAAAAAATATCAAATTAAACGACGTTGTTATAGAAAGGCTTGATTGTATGTTCACTAGCAATTGTAGACATAATGTGCGCTATTAAACAGAAGATCGAGGAGAATAGTATGCTACGATCATTACCATTTATAGCTAAATTGAATTCATGGGATAGGTTGGAAGATGAGTTGGGTTATCCAGCTTCTTCAGCCTCAACAACGTCTCAAGAACGATACACACCAGCATTATCGTACCAAGAAGAAATCCATAACCTATTTTCCAGCTTTCCCCCGCGCCTGCATAATGCATTCCCAGTACTATGTTTATAGCTGCAAAGAAGAGGGCAATCCTCCCCACCCAACCATGATACAAATTCCAACACTTGCGGTATTTGCTGTCTCTATCTGGTCGTAGAAAGAATGCTAACACCTACACGTTAATAAACGAGTGCCATTGTTAGTCAAATAAGTAATGTAATCATCATTTCAAGAATAGTCTCTCCTCGGTGTTAAGTACTCGATTTTTCAAATCAGATAAGAGACAAACCTGAAGAATGCTAAGCACAAGAACAAGAATCCCAATGCCTTCATGTGCTGGAATATGAACCTGCAGCTTGCTGTGAAGTTGAAGTCCAAGAACCACTCCCGCGAATCCTAATATGAATCCTATGAATTGAGCGGACACGTGGAAGTAATACCATGATTTTTGGTTCTTTAAATATCTCGCGAAAATTGCTCCAAAGGGGCAGAACAGTCCCCATCCCAGTATTCCCAATACCCCATGAGTCTTCCTTGAGCTAGTATAATCATTAGATCCAGCTGAAACATCAAATGAATTACCTGAAGAAAAGAGATAATTAGATCAACTAAAGCTATTCGATTCTCGACCAGGCTCTGATACCAATTGATGGAAATATAATATTTTACTTAATAAATCTTTGAATGATCTTTTCATTCTCCACCACTCTCCTACTAAATGAACATATCTAGCAACAATTGCTAAGACGAACAAATTACCTGAAGAGAAGTCGAAGAGTATAGTTGTTTTATCATCATGTACAGTAAGGTGGTGGTGATGAGGATATTTAGTAGCAAATGCTAGCAAGATTGGTTGGTTTTTGAGACGATTCGGATACTTCAGCTGGAAGGCTAAGTATATCGTAGCACCTTGTAGATAGACGAGAGGTGGAACGCTTGTCAGTGGCAACTCGCCTTTCTCAGGTTTAATTTTCGAGGGTGTTAAGCCCTCAACATAATATTGCCTGATTTTCCCCTGCCCTTCAGGATTCACCCAACCAACCATACAACTCGAATTAATCATCTTTCCATCTCGCGAGAATCCCATACCTACCCATCCAGTTGTGTATACAGTTGATAACACAATCGTTACAACATTGTCTTTCGTCTGTGAGTACTGTAACAAGTAATAAAAGAACGTACCATTCAAAATAAGCAGATATTAAAAGCTTGACCAAACAGACTAACGTTATACTAATAATGTAGCATAAATTGGAATCAAAATACTCTACAACTTACGCGTAGGAGGTAAGAATTCCAAACAGGTTGGCAGATCATATTTTCGAGACCACCATAAGGAGGAGGAAGAAATTGAGCAAGATTCACACTACAAAGCGCCCTTGCATCTTCGTCAACTCCCTTAACCATCCCTTTACGCCGCGCCAAAGAGATTAACATGATAAAGAATGACAACATCAATAATCTTGAAATCATAGCCATATTTTTTACTAGAATATCAAAAGTTCAAAACAAAGGAAATCTGGACTATGAGAAAATGAATAATTGGTATAATGTTTTTAGGTGAATAAAATGTTTTCTTGGAGTTGAAGGATGAGTGATTGGGTGGGGTGGGGTGGTGGTTGATCATCATCATTCTCTTCCATCACAAATCCTTTAACAATTGAAATGTCTTTTATGACATAAACCTTTCAACAAGAATTAGGATTGTAAATGTTTCTCTATTTATTTATATATATATATATATATATATATATAAAGAGGTTTTTGCGTGAAAATGAATCAATCAGGGGATATTTGAGGTGAACCTAAGAATTTAATAAAAAATGGATATAACAAGGATAAAATACAGTTGAATTATTGATATAAATCTATACCTAGTTGGAGATACACTCAAAATACATTGATACATTGTGAATACTAAGTAACATATACACTTGATATTATTGTATTTGTTGATACTTCTGGTACACTAGTATTCATTGATACAATCTAATATAACTCGATATAGTTATATTCATTGATACACTTTTATACAAGAATTAGGATTGTAAATGTTTCTCTATTTATTTGTATAGAAAAGAGGTTTTTGCGTGAAAATGAATCAATCATTGGATATTTGAGGTGAACCTAAGAATTTTATAAAAATTGGGTGAAGTGTCAAAAGTGAACCTAGAATGTCACTTGTATTATGAAAGAGTATACAACACATGATAATAATAATGTAGAACAAGGATAAAATACAGTTGAATTATTGATATAAATCTATACCTAGTTGGAGATACACTCAAAATACATCGATACATTGTGAATACTAAGTAACATATACACTTTGATATAATTGTATTTGTTGATACTTCTGGTACACTAGTATTCATTGATACAATCTAATATAACTCGATATAGTTATATTCATTGATACACTTATATACAATTCGTTGATACACTTGATAAAAGGTGAATACACAAGGGTCAAAAAACATATTAACTTGACCTCGATTAACAAGTTAACATATCCTAATTTTGAGAAAGCACATCTAGACACCTCAACTCAGTTAAATCAAATCTGTAAACACACTCACTCTACATGGCATTTCGCACGTGTGTATGGAGACAACTTAAACCGAGTTCAGGTGATAAGATGTACATTTTTATTGTTGGAGTATTTACTTACCAGATGAGGTAAGATGTCTATCTATATATGTATAATGCCTTAAAAACATGACACTATATTTTCACTTTACCTTTCTTTTTCTCTCCTCTTTGATAACCATGATTATGACTTCCTGATCTGTCTCTTTCTATCATTGTAACATCTAATCCTTTACCTATAGGATGCTTACTTTACCTCACTTTAACCTCATTTTTTTCACTACTTAAAACTTTCCACCTTAATGAGACGGTTCCCCCCCCCCCCCCCACAAAAAAAAAATTAAAATTATGGCATATATTTTAGATCACAAATTTCAAAAGACTTTCGCTTTCTGAAAACTTTTGTAGCCAGTCAAATACCTTTTGCATAAAATTGAACAAAGGAAATATAATTTTCAAAAGAATGAGTGTTCGCTGAAACATCCATCTACCTAGTTCTACTACTACTAGCAGCTAAATTTTTAAAATGAGATGATCATAAATTTCAACATTTATCTCCTATTTGACGAGCTGCCGCCTCTAAGGCCACCGCTGACGGAGAGACTTCGAAGGCTACTTCCACCGTTAATTTACCTTCTATTTCTTTTGTTTGCTACACTAAAAGAAATAAAAAGGATTAGTTGAACTCCAATGCAGATATTGAACATCCGATAAAAAACCAAAAGAAAAAAAGATTATTGTACAATTTATATGTGTTACATGCACAATGCAAAATATATTAGGTAACTCGTTAATGAAACTCGTTGTTTAAACAGCTCCTTGTAAGGTTTCTTCATAAACTTATTATACTATCAATTACTTGAATAAACGCAGCCAAACAATTATTCTTATAAGGATTATTAATTAGGTTTAGATATTACAATTAATTATTCTTAGTTTTTAGGGTTTAATAACAATTTCTAGTAGATTAATTAGTGTGGAACGGACAAGATTCTATAGCAAGTGCTACATTAATCAAAGGTTCCATTTAAGGAAAAATGACATAAATTTCACTTTAAAGTCCTCTTATTACCATTATCCTCTATTAGTTTTATAAATTCCCAAAATCCCTCATTTTCACGTATTAGATTAATGTATCAACACATCAAATTAATGTGTTTCGCGCATCAGATTAGTGTATCATGTATAAAATGTACATCAGATTAGTGTAAATCTACATTAATGTTAATAGTTGTTTACATTATGATAATTATTGTTTACTGCTAGTTATGAGTATGGATGGTGAAATAGATTTTTATATAATATCTTTTTATGAAGGGTGATCATTATGTATTAAGGTTCTTTGCTAAATGTTATATGGGAAAAGGGTCTGATATACCCTTCAACTTTGTCATTTAGAGCTGATATACCCCTTGTTATGAAAGTGACTCATATATACCCCTACTTGTAAACAAATGGCTCACGTATACCCTTTTCCTCTAACGAAAATGAAAAAAATAATTTTAATCTAAATTTTTATTATTTTTTTCTAAAAAATATAATCCCATATGAGTAAATTTAATCCTCATCAAATATATTTTTTTGACTTTTTTTTGTTTCAACAACTAATTTATAATTATTATTCTGATAATCAAATTTATTTATGTTTCACTAATATTCTTGTAAAATTTATTGTAGATGACCAAATTTTTTCTTCGAATACGAAATTAAATTACAATACACACAAAAAAATAGTTTAATTTTTTCTTTAAACTAAGGAATGAAAAAAAAAAACAAAATAAGAATAAGAAACTCAAATAATTATAATAAAAGGTCAAAAAATAATTATGTATGAAAAAAAATAAAATATACCTTGAACTTTGATAGAAGAATCATATATACACCTAAATATTTTTTAAATTTTTTTAGAAGTAATAAATATAAATTTAAAACTAATTTTTTTACTTCGGTTAAATAAAGGGTATATGTGAGCCATTTTGTAACGGCAGGGGTATATGTGAGCCGTTTGTATAATGGTAAGGGCATATATGAGCCACTTTATAAAGAGGGGTATATCAGCTCCAAATGACAAAGTGGGGGGAGAGGCTAGGGTTGATTTGCGTGTAGGGTAAAAAGAATATTTGAATTAAAAAATAAGAAAAATTTGAAAATAAGAAAATTTTAATTTTAAATTTGAGTTTTTTCTTAAATTTAAATGAATAGTAATTGATAATTTAGAGATGATAATTTAAAGATAAAGTAGAGTTTTGAAAATGCTTTTCTCAATTTTCAAGGAAAGTCGTGCTCCTTAAATTTCATAAAACCAAGTAGAATTAAAAATCACTTTAAAACATTCAACCAACCAAACATTAGAATTTGATTATAATGAATCATTGCTTCCAGAAAATGAACAAACCTTGTTATATTTAAGAAAAAAATTCATTACTAGTAATTTGAGAATAATTCAACTATAACACTTAATGTCATGAAACAACATTCTAAAAGTAAACTCAAAAATTATATATATTAAGACATTAAAAATATTGATAGTTTCAAACATGAACTTCTAAATTCTTGTTGGAAAATCTACATCATCATTCTTTTTTCTGTGATAACTATCAATTATTAAATTAAATTTAGTTCATTGAAAAATATCACTTAATGACAGCATGACCATAAATAGGATATATTACTCAAATAGATAGTAGTACTATTTTTTTTGATAGCATATCCATATTATCAATGCTATTTTTTGATTTGTTTCTCGAAACATGAATGTTGCTTCTAAATTCTGTGTGTTTGGATATTTTCCATCTCCAACCTCAGTGCTTTGCTTTTGATATTTTTTTTCTGACAAAATATATAATTAAATCATAATTTTTTGATGTTAACAAATTTTATCTGTTAATAATGCACATAAAAATATGATAATGACCATGAAAATAAAAAGTTGAAATATAGTCGAACATTTGTGAATAGTAGTAGTATTCAATATTTTTTTGTGTTTTCATTTGCATGAATGTATGTGTGATTTTGATGTAGTGTACGTATTGGAGTTGATGTGTGTAGGCAGAATGTTGGGAGTGTCGCTTGCGTGTGGGGTGTGCTGTGCGCGTGTCGTGCGTGCGGGTGTGGTGCGCGCGCGTGCGGGTGTGTGTGTGTGATAAAAGTAATGTAATATAATCGAATTAAAAACAGGAAGAAATATTATTTTTATATAAAATCTTATTGTTAATAATTCAAATTTGAAATCGAAATGACGGCTCTAAAAAAAATAAAGAAAGGACATAAGGGTAAACAACTAGGGTGGAAACCCTCCTCTCCACTATCACTCTACCTCCATCATATGATCATGACTCATGAATTCGATCAGTTAATATATCAACATAAATAAATAGTAGACTAAGACTGGAAAAACATGAAATATTTTTTAGTGGTCAAGAAATTAAAAGATGAAGCAAGTAAAATTAATGCAAAAACTTGTTTCGGGAAAAATCACGAAGAATCAAAATAACCTCTTCCTCCTCTTTGTTAAGAGAAGCCATGAACGCACATAGAGTGTACGCATCAGGTAGCCTCAAATGATGCCTAGGGACTTGTGGTTGGCCTCCATTAGAAGAAGTTAGAGATGGAGGAAACCATTCAACATTTGCAGAATCAGCGGCAGGGTTGGGAATTGATGAGATGGGAGTAAATCATGTTGAAAATCAAAAAATGAAACAAAAAGTTTTCTTTTGGGAGTTCCTTTAACCCAACCATATTAAAAGTGACATGTTGTATGGGCAGCTATTGCTTGGCTTGAATAAAACTTTCTTCCACTATAAATGCATTGAAAAATGATACACCATCATGTCTCTTCATTTTCGTTGCTTTTATTTTCGTTGTTTTGGGAGAGGAGACGGGAGTATTTATAGATTGGGGAAAAATTAGAAGAGACGGGGTGTGGGGGGTGGGGGGTGGGGGTGGGGGAGATTTGGAGATAAAATTATTTTGATTCCTATTTTGTTTTATATAGAAAATATGTTGTCTATTTTAATTAATTTCTTTATGTGGCATTAGTACATTTATTACATATGTGACTAAAAAGAAATTAGATCTTAATAAATCAGAAATCTTCATATTTATTTTTTATTCTGGGCTAAACAACCTAAAAATAGCATTTTATTAGAACCTTCTAAAATAATTAGAAATTTTAACTACCCCTGTAAACTTGGTTATTTGATAATTTTTAACTCATACAATCTTGTCCCAAAAGAAAGGTTTAACTTCTACATTAATGTTATTTAGTAGCTTACACAATGATAATTGTTGTTTACGGTTAGTTATGAGTAGATAAACTCATAACTAGGGTTATGGAACTTAAACTCATAATTAGGGTCATGGAACTTATAATTGTTCTAGCGAAATAGATTATTTATAATAATATCTTTTTATTAAGGGGTGATCATTGTTTACTAAGGTTCTTTGCTAAATATTATATTTTTAATGGTGGTAAACATCAAGAACTTGCATATATCCTAGTTTGCTTGATATAAGAAGTTCAGATTCAGAAAAAGGATCATTTACATTGATTTGAGGATACAAACCTCCATCTTATAGCTTGAGCTCGAGAGAGGACAACTAACCTGAGTTTTTGATAAATGAAAAAATTAGTTTGACACCCAAATGTTGATAATAACTTAGGGTTGTATGGTCTTAATTGGCTGAGATACTTTAGGAGACTTATAGATTCATCAGCTTTAAACAATGAACACACCTGCTTGAGTTGATAGTAAAATACTTGTTAGAGTTCATATATCTAAGATTTGTAACTCCAATTCATCTTTATTAATGATTAAAATTCTAGCACTTAAAGTAGTTAGTATTTCTCCTTTTAAAAAAAAACTCAAATTTTGGAATAGTAATTAATAATTAGAATTTCGCGAGAAAAATATAAAAGATATTTAACAACACTACTTACTATGAAATCTAACCTCAAACTAACCGGGTTACTATATTTTGCAATCGACTTCTTTAATTCCGTTAAAGAGTGTAGTTTGGACGAAATCAAGAGATCAAATTATGCCAAGTAAATTCTATTATCCTAATAAGAATTTATCAAACAAGAGTTACAGTCTTGAGTTCATGCAAAACTTCTCTATCAAGGGTGTGTTTGGTATGAAGAAAAACATTTTTAATGGAAAATATTTTCCTAGAAAATGTTTTCTTGGAAAACAAGTTAATTTCTAACATATTTACTCATGTTTGGTCGGTGAGTAGAAATTTTTCTTTTTTTGGTTGGTAAATGAAGAATATTTTTTTATTTTTGGCTTGAGAGTACAAAATACTCATTAGAAAAATAATTTCTGACCCGAAAATCAACTTCGATAATCAATCTAGTACTAGACGCTAACACCCGAACTTGGGCACAACTCTGATGATTGTTCGAAAATCAAATACAAGTTCTAACCCAAACTTCCGATCCTAAAATATATTTCAAAAATATTGACGGGGTTGGGGGGGGGGATGGATGAGGGGCATTAGTGATGTAATTTTTTTTAATTAAAATTAATATGTTTTCAAAAATAATTTTCTTTTCATATTTTCTTTACGAACAGTTGCGGGGAATAGGGGAAAGGGGTTGGTGTAAAAATCAAATTTTTAAAATTTGAAATATTTTCATAATCCAATTTTGACGGGGGGTGATCTAAATGGGGATGGTGGGAGGGAGGGAGGGGTGGTGGGTGACATAATAATAAATTTTTAAATATAAAATATCTTTCAAAAAGGTTTTTTAAAAAGAAAAATTTGACCCGGGGAGGTTTGGGGGGGGGGGGAGAGTAGTGCGTTTAGGGTATGTAATGAGATAAAAATAATATTTTATAAATTTAAAATATTTTAAAAAATACTTTTTTGTTGGGGTAAGGTTTGGATGAGGTCAAAATAATTTTAAAATGTGAAATATGATGTTTTTAACTTCTACTTTTTGGGGGTTGGGGGAGAGGCTAGGGTTGATTTGCGTGTAGGGGTAAAAGAATATTTGAAATTTAAAAATAAGAAAAATTTGAAAAAATAAGAAATTTTTAAATTTTTTAAATTTGAGTTTTTTCTTAAATTTAAATGAATAGTAATTGATAATTTTAGAAGATGATAATTTATAGATAAAGTAGAGTTTTGAAAATGCTTTTCTCAATTTTTCAAGGAAAGTCGTGCTCCTTAAATTTGATAAAACCAAGAAGAATTAAAAATCACTTTTTAAAACATTCAAACCAACCAAACATTAGAATTTGATTATAATGAATCATTGCTTCCAGACAATGAACAAACCTTGTTTAATATTTAAGAAAAAACTTCATTACTAGTAATTTGAGAATTACATTCAAAACCACAACTATAACAATTCATGTCATTGAAAACCAAACATCTCAAAGTAAAAGTATAACTCAAAAATTATATCATATGTTTAATCCATATTATCAAATATTGTTGATAGTTTCAAACATGAATGTTGCTTCTAAATTCTTGTTTGGAATTATCTCCACCTCAGTGCTTTGCTTTCTTGATTCTTTTTTTCTGTGAAAAAACAATAATCTTATCAATTATTAAATTAAATTTAGTTGCATTGAACAAATATTTTCACTTAATCAGACAAAAAAAGATACATGACCATGAAATAGGAATATATTTTGTTGAACAAATTTACATAGTAGTACTATTTTTTTTTGTGTGCATGTGTACGTGCGTGTGTGTGTGTGTGTGATAAAAAGTAATGTAATATAATCGAATTCAAACAGAAGAAATATTATTTTTATATCAAAATCTTATTGTTAATAATTCAAATTTGAAATCGAAATGACGGCTAAAAAAATTAAAGAAAGGACATAAGGGTAAACAACTAGGGTGGAAACCCTCCTCTCCACTATCACTCTACCTTCATCATATCATCATGACTCATGATTTCGATCAGTTAATATATCAACATAAATAAATAATAGACTAAGACTGGAAAAACATGAAATATTTTTTAGTGGTCAAGAAATTAAAAAGATGAAGCAAGTAAAATTAATGCACAAACTTGTTTCGGGAAAATCACGAAGAATCAAAATAACCTCTTCCTCCTCTTTGTTAAGAGAATCCATGAACGCACCTAGAGTGTTCGCATAAGGTAGCCTCAAATGATGCCTAGGGACTTGTGGTTGGCCTCTACTAGAAGAAGTTAGAGATGGAGAAAACCATTCAACATTTGCAGAATCAGCGGCAGGTTGGGGAATTGATGAGATGGGAGTGGAAATCATGTTGAAAATCAAAAAATGAAAAACAAAAATTTTCTTTTTGGAGTTCCTTTAACCCAACCATATTAAAAGTGACATGTTGTATGGGCAGCTATTGCTTGGCTTGAATAAAACTTTCTTTCAATAAATGCATTGAAAAATTGATACACCATCATGTCTCTTCATTTTCATTGCTTTTATTTTTGTTGTTTTTGGGAAGAGGACGAGGAGTATTTATAGATGGGGTAAAATTAGAAGAGGAGGGGTGGGGGGTGGGGTGGATGGGAGATTTGGAGATAAATTATTTGATTCCTATTTTGTTTATATTAGAAAATATGTTGAAATAATTTTAAAATGTGAAATATGATGTTTTTAACTTCTTCTTTTTGGGGGTGGGGGGGAGAGGCTAGGGGTTGATTTGTTGTAGGGGTTAAAAAAAGATATTTGAAATTTAAAAAAATAAGAAAAATTTGAAAAAATAAGAAAATTTTAAATTTTTTAAATTTGAGTTTTTTCTTAAATTTAAATGAATAGTAATTGATAATTTTGGAAGATGATAATTTAAAGATAAAGTAGAGTTTTGAAAATGCTTTTCTCAATTTTTCAAGGAAAGTCGTGCTCCTTAAATTTGATAAAACCAAGTAGAATTAAAAATCACTTTCTAAAACATTCAAAACCAACCAAACATTAGAATTTGATTATAATGAATCATTGCTTCCAGACAATGAACAAACCTTGTTTAATATTTAAGAAAAAACTTTATTACTAGTAATATGAGAATTACATTCAAAACCACAACTATAACAATTCATGTCATTGAAAACCAAACATCTCAAAGTAAAAGTATAACTCAAAAATTATATCATATGTTTAATCCATATTATCAAATATTGTTGATAGTTTCAAACATGAATGTTGCTTCTAAATTCTTGTTTGGAATTATCTCCACCTCAGTGCTTTGCTTTCTTGATTCTTTTTTCTGGGACAAAATAATAATCTTATCAATTATTAAATTAAATTTAGTTGCATTGAACAAATATTTTCACTTAATCAGTTAAAAAAAGATACATGACCATGAAATAGGAATATATTTTGTTGAACAAATTTAGATAGTAGTACTATTTTTTTTGTGTGTGTACGTGCGTGCGTGCGTGTGCGTGTGCGCGCGTGCGTGCGTGCCTGTGTGTGTGTGATAAAAAGTAATGTAATATAATCGAATTAAAACAGAAGAAATATTATTTTTATATCAAAATCTTATTGTTAATAATTCAAATTTGAAATCGAAATGACGGCTACAAAAATTAAAGAAAGGACATAAGGGTAAACAACTAGGGTGGAAACCCTCCTCTCCACAATCACTCTACCTCCATCATATCATCATGACTCATGAATTCGATCAGTTAATATATCAACATAAATAAATAATAGACTAAGACTGGAAAAACATGAAATATTTTTTAGTGGTCAAGAAATTAAAAAGATGAAGAAAGTAAAATTAAGGGAAAAATACCCAAGTACCCCCTCAACCTATGCTCGAAATCTCAGAGACACACTTATACTATACTAAGGTCCTATACCCCCCTGAACTTATTTATATGTAATTTCTACCCTTTAGCCTACGTGGCACTAGTTCAAAAAAAAAAAGTCAACATCGTTGGACCCACAAGATAGTGCCACGTAGCTAAAAAGGGGTAAAAAATTATTAATAAAATAAGTTCAGGGGGGTAATAGGACCTTAGTATAGTATAAGTGTGTCTCTGAGATTTCGGGCATAGGTTGAGGGGGTACTAGAGCATTATCCCTAAAATTAATGCACAAACTTGTTTCGGGAAAATCACGGAGAATCAAAATAACCTCTTCCTCCTCTTTGTTAAGAGAAGCCATGAATGCACATAGATTGTTCGCATCAGGTAGCCTCGAATGATGCCTAGGGACTTGTGGTTAGCCTCTACTAGAAGAAGTTAGAGATGGAGAAAATCATTCAACATTTGCAGAATCAGCGGCAGGTTGGGGAATTGATGAGATGGGAGTGAAATCATGTTGAAAATCAAAAAATGAAACAAAAAATTTTCTTTTGGGAGTTCCTTTAACCCAACCATATTAAAAGTGACATGTTGTATGGGCAGCTATTGCTTGGCTTGAATAAAACTTTCTTCCACTATAAATGCATTGAAAAATTGATACACCATCATGTCTCTTCATTTTTGTTGCTTTTACTTTCGTTGTTTTTTGGAGAGGACGAGAAGTATTTATAGATTGGGGTAAAATTAGAAGAGACAGGGGTGGGGGTGGGGGGTGGGGGAGATTTGGAGATAAAATTATTTTGATTCCTATTTTGTTTATATAAGAAAATATGTTGAAATAATTTTAAAATGTGAAATATGATGTTTTTAACTTCTTCTTTTTGGGGCTTGGGTGAGAGGCTAGGGTTGATTTGTGTGTAGGGGTAAAAGAATATTTGAAATTTAAAAAATAAGAAAAATTTGAAAAAATAAGAAAATTTTAAATATTTTAAATTTAAGTTTTTTCTTAAATTTAAATGAATAGTAATTGATAATTTTAGAAGATGATAATTTAAAGATAAAGTAGAGTTTTGAAAATGTTTTTCTCAATTTTTCAAGGAAAGTCGTGCTCCTTAAATTTGATAAAACCAAGTAGAATTCAAAATCACTTTCTAAAACATTCAAACCAACCAAACATTAGAATTTGATTATAATGAATCATTGCTTCCAGACAATGAACAAACCTTGTTTAATATTTAAGAAAAAACTTCATTACTAGTAATTTGAGAATTACATTCAAAACCACAACTATAACAATTCATGTCATTGAAAACCAAACATCTCAAAGTAAAAGTATAACTCAAAAATTATATCATATGTTTAATCCATATTATCAAATATTGTTGATAGTTTCAAACATGAATGTTGCTTCTAAATTCTTGTTTGAAATTATCTCCACCTCAGTGCTTTGCTTTCTTGATTCTTTTTTCTGTGACAAAATAATAATCTTATCAATTATTAAATTAAATTTAGTTGCATTGAACAAATATTTTCACTTAATCAGACAAAAAAAGATACATGACCATGAAATAGGAATATATTTTGTTGAACAAATTTAGATAGTAGTACTATTTTTTTTTGTGTGCATGCGTGCGTGCGTGTGTGCGCGCGTGCGTGTCTGCGTACGTGCGTGCGTGCGTGTGTGCGCGCGTGCGTGCGTGCGTGCGTGTGTGTGTGATAAAAAGTAATGTAATATAATCGAATTAAAACAGAAGAAATATTACTTTTATATCAAAATCTTATTGTTAATAATTCAAATTTGAAACCGAAATGACGGCTACAAAAATTTAAGAAAGGACATAAGGGTAAACAACTAAGGTGGAAACCCTCCTCTCCACTATCACTCTACCTTCATCATATCATCATGACTCAAGAATTCGATCAGTTAATATATCAACATAAATAAATAATAGACTAAGACTGAAAAAATATGAAATACTTTTTAGTGGTCAAGAAATTAAAAAGATGAAGCAAGTAAAATTAATGCACAAACTTGTTTCGGGAAAATCACGAAGAATCAAAATAAACTCTTCCTCCTCTTTGTTAAGAGAAGCCATGAACACACATAGAGTGTTCGCATCAGGTAGCCTCAAATGATGCCTAGGGACTTGTGATTGGCCTCTACTAGAAGAAGTTAGAGATGGAGGAAACCATTCAACATTTGCAGAATCAGCGGCAGGTTGGGGAATTGATGAGATGGGAGTGAAATCATGTTGAAAATCAAAAAATGAAACAAAAAATTTTCTTTTTGGAGTTCCTGTAACCCAACCATATTAAAAGTGACATGTTGTACGGGCAGCTATTTGTTGGCTTGAATAAAATTTTCTTCCACTATAAATGCATTGAAAAATTGATACACCATCATGTCTCTTCATTTTCGTTGCTTTTATTTTCGTTGTTTTTGGGAGAGGACGAGGAGTATTTATAGATTGGGGTAAAATTAGAAGAGACAGGTGTGGGGGTGGGGGAGATTTGGAGATAAAATTATTTTGATTCCTATTTTGTTTATATTAGAAAATATGTTGAAATAATTTTAAAATGTGAAATATGATGTTTTTAACTTCTTCTTTTTGGGGGTTGGGGAAGAGGCTAGGGTTTATTTGCGTGTAGGGTAAAAGAATATTTGAAATTTAAAAAATAAGAAAAATTTGAAAAAATAAGAAAATTTTAAATTTTTTAAATTTGAGTTTTTTCTTAAATTTAAATGAATAGTAATTGATAATTTAGAAGATGATAATTTAAAGATAAAGTAGAGTTTTGAAAATGTTTTTCTCAATTTTTCAAGGAAAGTTGTGCTCCTTAAATTTGATAAAACCAAGTAGAATTAAAAATCACTTTCTAAAACATTCAAACCAACAAACATTAGAATTTGATTATAATGAATCATTGCATCCAGACAATGAAACAAACCTTGTTTAATATTTAAGAAAAAACTTCATTACTATAATTTGAGAATTACATTCAAAACCACAACTATAACAATTCATGTCATTGAAAACCAAACATCTCAAAGTAGAAGTATAACTCAAAAATTATATCATATGTTTAATCCATATTATCAAATATTGTTGATAGTTTCAAACATGAATGTTGCTTCTAAATTCTTGTTTGGAATTATCTCCACCTCAGTGCTTTGCTTTCTTGATTCTTTTTTCTGTGACATAATAATAATCTTATCAATTAATAAATTAAATTTAGTTGCATTGAACAAATATTTTCACTTAATCAGACAAAAAAAATACATGACCATGAAATAGGAATATATTTGTTGAACAAATTTAGATAGTAGTACTATTTTTTTTGTGTGCGTGCGTGTGTGTGTGCGGCGTGTGTGCGTGCCTGTGTGGTGATAAAAAGTAATGTAATATAATCGAATTAAAACAGAAGAAATATTATTTTTATATCAAAATCTTATTGTTAATAATTCAAATTTGAAATCGAAAATGACGGCTACAAGGTGGAAACCCTCCTCTCCACTATCACTCTAACTCCATCATATCATCATGACTCATGAATTCGTTCAGTTAATATATCAAACATAAATAAATATAGACTAAGACTGAAAAAACATGAAATATTTTTTAGTGGTCAAGAAATTAAAAAGATGAAGCAAGTAAAATTAATGCACAAACTTGTTTCGGGAAAATCACAAAGAATCAAAATAACCTCTTCCTCCTCTTTGTTAAGAGAAGCCATGAACGCACATAGAGTGTTCGCATCAGGTAGCCTCAAATGATGCCTAGGGACTTGTGGTTGGCCTCTACTAGAAGAAGTTAGAGATGGAGGAAACCATTCAACATTTGCAGAATCAGCGGCAGGTTGGGGAATTGATGAGATGGGAGTGAAATCATGTTGAAAATCAAAAAAAAAACAAAACATTTCTTTTTGGGAGTTCCTGTAACCCAACCATATTAAAAGTGACATGTTGTACGGGCAGCTATTTGTTGGCTTGAATAAAATTTTCTTCCACTATAAATGCATTGAAAAATTGATACACCATCATGTCTCTTCATTTTCGTTGCTTTTATTTTCGTTTTTGGGAGAGGACGAGGAGTATTTATAGATTGGGGGGTAAATTAGAAGAGACAGGTGTGGGGGTGGGGAGATTTGGAGATAAAATTATTTTGATTCCTATTTTGTTTATATTAGAAAATATGTTGAAAATATTTAAAATGTGAAATATGATGTTTTTTAACTTCTTCTTTTGGGGGTTGGGGAAGAGGCTAGGGTTTATTTGAGTGTAGGGTAAAAGAATATTTGAAATTTAAAAAATAAGAAAAATTTGAAAAAATAAGAAAATTTTAAATTTTTTAATTTGAGTTTTTTCTTAAATTTAAATGAATAGTAATTGATAATTTAGAAGATGATAATTTAAAGATAAAGTAGAGTTTGAAAATGTTTTTCTCAATTTTTCAAGGAAAGTTGTGGCTCCTTAAATTTGATAAAACCAAGTAGAATTAAAAATCACTTTCTAAAACATTCAAACCAACCAAACATTAGAATTTGATTATAATGAATCATTGCATCCAGACAATGAACAAACCTTGTTTAATATTTAAGAAAAAACTTCATTACTATAATTTGAGAATTACATTCAAAACCACAACTATAACAATTCATGTCATTGAAAACCAAACATCTCAAAGTAGAAGTATAACTCAAAATTATATCATATGTTTAATCCATATTATCAAATATTGTTGATAGTTTCAAACATGAATGTTGCTTCTAAATTCTTGTTTGGAATTATCTCCACCTCAGTGCTTTGCTTTCTTGATTCTTTTTTCTGTGACATAATAATAATCTTATCAATTAATAAATTAAATTTAGTTGCATTGAACAAATATTTTCACTTAATCAGACAAAAAAAAATACATGACCATGAAATAGGAATATATTTTGTTGAACAAATTTAGATAGTAGTACTATTTTTTTTGTGTGCGTGCGTGTGTGTGTGCGCGCGTGTGTGCGTGCCTGTGTGTGTGATAAAAAGTAATGTAATATAATCGAATTAAAACAGAAGAAATATTATTTTTATATCAAAATCTTATTGTTAATAATTCAAATTTAAAATCGAAATGACGGCTACAAGGTGGAAACCCTCCTCTCCACTATCACTCTAACTCCATCATATCATCATGACTCATGAATTCGTTCAGTTAATATATCAACATAAATAAATAATAGACTAAGACTGAAAAAACATGAAATATTTTTTAGTGGTCAAGAAATTAAAAAGATGAAGCAAGTAAAATTAATGCACAAACTTGTTTCGGGAAAATCACAAAGATCAAATAACCTCTTCCTCCTCTTTGTTAAGAGAAGCATGAACGCACATAGAGTGTTCGCATCAGGTAGCCTCAAATGATGCCTAGGGACTTGTGGTTGGCCTCTACTAGAAGAAGTTGAGATGGAGGAAACCATTCAACATTTGCAGAATCAGCGGCAGGTTGGGGAATTGATGAGATGGGAGTGAAATCATGTTTGAAAATAAAAAAATGAAACAAAAAATTTTCTTTTTGGAGTTCCTGTAACCCAACCATATTAAAAGTGACATGTTGTACGGGCAGCTATTTGTTGGCTTGAATAAAATTTTCTTCCACTATAAATGCATTGAAAAATTGATACACCATCATGTCTCTTCATTTTCGTTGCTTTTATTTTCGTTGTTTTTGGGAGAGGACGAGGAGTATTTATAGATTGGGGTAAATTAAAAGAGACAGGTGTGGGGGTGGGGGAGATTTGGAGATAAAATTATTTTGATTCCTATTTGTTTATATTAGAAAATATGTTGAAATAATTTTAAAATGTGAAATATGATGTTTTTAACTTCTTCTTTTGGGGGTTGGGGAAGAGGCTAGGGTTTATTTGCGTGTAGGGGTAAAAGAATATTTGAAATTTAAAAAATAAGAAAAATTTGAAAAAAAAGGAAAATTTTAAATTTTTTAAATTTGAGTTTTTTCTTAAATTTAAATGAATAGTAATTGATAATTTTAGAAGATGATAATTTAAAGATAAAGTAGAGTTTTGAAAATGCTTTTCTCAATTTTTCAAGGAAAGTCGTGCTCCTTAAATTTGATAAAACCAAGTAGAATTAAAAATCACTTTCTAAAACATTCAAACCAACCAAACATTAGAATTTGATTATAATGATCATTGCTTCCAGACAATGAACAAACCTTGTTTAATATTTAAGAAAAAACTTCATTACTAGTAATTTGAGAATTACATTCAAAACCACAACTATAACAATTCATGTCATTGAAAACCAAACATCTCAAAGTAAAAGTAAACTCAAAAATTATATCATATGTTTATCCATATTATCAAATATGTTGATAGTTTCAAACATGAATGTTTGCTTCTAAATTCTTGTTTGGAATTATCTCCACCTCAGTGCTTGCTTTCTTGATTCTTTTTCTGTGACAAAAAATAATTATCAATTATTAAATTAATTTAGTTGAATTGAACAAATATTTTCACTTAATCAGACAAAAAAAAGATACATGACCATGAAATAGGAATATATTTTGTTGAACAAATTTAGATAGTAGTACTATTTTTTTTTGTGTGTGCGTGCGTGCGTGTGTGTGCGCGCGTGCGTGCGTGCCTGTGTGTGTGTGTGATAAAAAGTAATGTAATATAATCGAATTAAAACAGAAGAAATATTATTTTTATATCAAAATCTTATTGTTAATAATTCAAATTTGAAATCGAAATGACGGCTAAAAAAATTAAAGAAAGGACATAAGGGTAAACAACTAGGGTGGAAACCCTCCTCTCCACTATCACTCTACCTCCATCATATCATTATGACTCATGAATTCGATCAGTTAATATATCAACATAAATAAATAATAGACTAAGACTGGAAAAACATGAAATATTTTTTAGTGGTCAAGAAATTAAAAAGATGAAGCAAGTAAAATTAATGCACAAACTTGTTTCGGGAAAATCACGAAGAATCAAAATAACCTCTTCCTCCTCTTTGTTAAGAGAAGCCATGAACGCACATAGAGTGTGTTTTATCGAAAAATAATTTTCGGAAAGAGTTCATTTTGTTTTAAGGTATTTTCAACTTTTTGGAGTCGCCACTTAATTTTTAAGGAAAATTAAGAAAAAACTAGTTTCTAAACAACTTAAACAGAAAAAATTGTTTTGAAACATTTTAAGGAGGGTTCGGGATTCCTATTAGTGTCTTAGGAAGGTGTTTAAGGCACCTAAGACACTCCGTTAAATACGGTTTTCCGGCGATTAACTTATTTGACTATTTTTTAAAGACTTGCGAATTTTGAACTTCTTAGAAAAATTACTTAGGCGAATTTACAAGTTTCGAGACATTCATTGTCTATTTTGCAATTTTCGCGAATCTTTTTCAAAGCTTAATTTCCTTAAGGTTTTGTCTAAACAACCTTTACGAATTGGATATCGTTTTAAGATTTAAATTCAATATTTTAAAGTATGATAAAATAAAAGGCATTCGATGGGGTTTGGATTCTTCTAATCTTAAGCTAACGACATTTAAAACAAGACGTAAACAAATAACAAAGAGAGATAGAGAGAGAGAGAGGGAGAGAGAGAGATTTGGGTCCAAGTTTTCGGATTCTGTTCGCCTTGACCGAAACTTGGACCCACCTGCTTTTGGGTTTTTAACCCATTTCCTGTCCTAGTCTAAACATACAGAAATAATACGGGAAAGTAAAACAACAAGGGCTTATGCCCGAAAATAAATACAATACTAAATGCAAAAATAAAATGCGTCTTCTAATCCTTCTTCTTCGAATTTTTTCTTCGGGATTTGTCCGTCAAATTCGTAGGATTGATTCGATAGGAGACTCAATGAACCTTTGTGATGCTCTCTCAAAATGCAAGGAGGGAGAGTTCATAGAGAACTCGGAAGGGGCAAGTTCATACAAAACAAAACAAAAGCAAAGTAAGCAATATGTGACTAAAGTAACATGGATTTGAACATAATTTCATTCAAGTTAAACAAGGAGAGAATCAGGCAACAAGACCACCACTGATAACATTATTAAAATAAGCATGCTATTTAATATGTATACCAAAGCAGGAAACTTATTCCTTTTGGACTTATTGAAGAAAATGACATGCACATGGCAAACTGATCATTTGAACACTATAACAAAAGAAAACAAGGCAACATTACTTGGGATGAAAATGATAAACATCATAACACAATTGAAGCTAGCCGGATATAGGAGTTCATGTTAGAACTCGGACAGATTTTATCGCAAAGAAAAAAGAGAGACAAAACTATGTTAGCAAAGGAAATCCAACCTTAAATAAGAAGTATTAAACAGAGAAATATTTAACACTTCACTAGAATTACCTCAAACCAAAACCACATATTATGAAATAAAGGACTAATTTTTGACATGAAGCTACTGGTACGGGGGACAAGATCACATGTGAGATCTAACCAATATTCCTGTCCAAACAATAAACAAATGAATCTGCTATATATGCTTCTATCTTAATAACAGTTTTGATCACAAATACAATTTCCAGAGAACTAGGCATAGATAAGTAACTAAAAATTAAGCCAAATGGATTTCAACTAATCAAAGGAAGGGAGGGAATGATGCAGTCACTTAGATTCAGAGTGTTGGCATCTTAGTTCGTTCATTCAACTTGAAGCAAGAGAAAGAATACTGTGACGCCGAATATCACACAATATTAAAGAATCACGATGAATGAAAATGAATTGAGACGAGAAGAATGATCTAAAAACTATACCGAATGTAGCTATGAAATCCGAAAATACCAAGAACAACAAAATTTGAACTATAAAGCGACTTCGAGAACCCCTTTAACCACATATACATACTCAACTCGTATTCGATAGGCAACCGGCCAAACAGCCCCAAAACTCAAAGAAAATATCATCCTTCAGAGCTATCAGCACGACATAACCGACTGAACGAACAACTACATACTCGAATAAATGGAAAATAAAACCAAACTGCGAGAAGAGCAAAGTTATATACCTTTTGTGGGGCAGCAGAACCAGGACAGTCGAGCGAGTGTGAACTGTTCCACCACGCGAACACGAACGGAGCTCAACTTCAGACGAAGGGAAACTCGACAGCCAGCCAAACAATGAAACCAAAATAGGAAGAGAAAGGAGGAACACACGTCGTTTATGAACTTCTGTAAAACTCTCTGAAATCTTCAACAAGAATCTCTACCCAGCCGTCCTTATACGACAAACAGAAAATGGAAACAGAATGTTTTCCCAACGCTTTCTTAGACACGAAATTTCCCAACAAATTTCTCACTTCCCAAAACTCTAACCTAAAGCAAAACCTTGTTTAGTGTTCTCGGAAAACAAACCAAAGCAGCCAAGAAAATTTCCCAACCAAATTTCTAACCCCCAAAACTCTCCAAAATTTCCTAAACCCAAAAAATGTCCCAACCCGAAATCTAACCCCTAAAACTCTAACCCTTTTTCTGAAGGCGGAAGGGGTTTTTATAGAAGATTTTAGGGTTTTCGTTTTGGGGGTGGGTCATACATTTTCCGCCCATTTCGAATTCAAAATCCGAATCTTCGAATCTGAAGAATATGCTCTTTTGATGCTCAAATTCCCAACGGATGGGAGGTGAGGTGGACGATCAAGATGAGTTCTTCGTCCTTGCGAGCTACGTGGTGCAATCCCACGCTGCAAGGACGAAGCGCGGCTGGCAAAGCTGAAATCCAGCCTGCTCTGCTGCTGCGAAGTGTACTGGCGAGGGAGAGAGAAGCGCACGCGTGAGGGAGACGCGAGAGAGGAGAAAGAGACGGGGAGGGAGAGCGTGGGGGAGACGCGGGTTCTGGGAATTGCTGGGTTCGCGACTGCTGGGGGGTTTCTGTTGGGGTGCGTGGGTTCGTTTGCAAGGGAGGATCGCGTGAGGTAGAGAAAGAGAGGAGGAGAGAGAGCATGGGGAGAGGTCGCGTGAGGAACGCGTGGCTGCGCGTCTGTTTCTGGGAAGGGGGGGGGGTCGCGTACGTTTTTCCTTTCTTTTGTTCTGTTCTGTGAGCAAACGATGAGGAAGAAGAGAAGAAAGGGGGGTCTTGGGGTTGGGTCGGGTTATTAAGGAATGGGGTCGGGTCGGGTAGGAAAGAAGTGGGCTGGGATTAAATTAAAGGAGGTTGGGCCTGGGAATTGGGTTTGTTCTTTTTAAAAGCTGAAGTGGGCTGGAATAGGGAGGATTGGGCCTCAGAATTGGGTTGGTAAGTTGGGAGAAGACCCAAAATGGTTCTAAGGAAAAAGAGCTAAGTTTAATGAATGGTCAATTGATTTAAGGTAAGACGAATTTGGCGTAAATTCATTAACGAGTTTACTTACCTAGTACTAAAATTTTAAAAATAGTGACTCGTGATTTTAAACTAAGATGGAATGATTATCAAAATCGAAATATTTTAAGATGATTTTCGAATATACACAAGATATACCGTCTATATGCACGATTATGTAAACATTATATCGTTATATTTTCGCAAAATTATAAAACTAATTAACTTAAGTAATTTGAAAAACTCACGAAGCTTGATAATTAATTTATACCGACGTGGATCAAAAATTGGGTGTCAACAGAGTGTTCGCATCAGGTAGCCTCAAATGATGCCTAGGGACTTGTGGTTGGCCTCTACTAGAAGAAGTTAGAGATGGAGGAAACCATTCAACATTTGCAGAATCAGCGGCAGGTTGGGGAATTGATGAGATGGGAGTGAAATCATGTTGAAAATCAAAAAATGAAACAAAAAATTTTCTTTTGGGAGTTCCTTTAACCCAACCATATTAAAAGTGACATGTTGTATGGGCAGCTATTGCTTAGCTTGAATAGAACTTTCTTCCACTATAAATGCATTGAAAAATTGATACACCATCATGTCTCTTCATTTTCGTTGCTTTTATCTTCGTTGTTTTTGGGAGAGGACGAGGAGTATTTATAGATTGGGGTAAAATTAGAAGAGACAGGGGTGGGGGTGGGGGAGATTTGGAAATAAAATATTTTGATTCCTATTTTGTGTATATTAGAAAATATGTTGACTATTTTAATTAATTTCTTTATGTGGCATTAGTACATTTATTATACAAGTGAATAAGAAGAAATTAGATTTTAATAAATCAGAAATCTTCATATTTATTTTTTTATTTTAAGCTAAACACCCTAAAATTAGCTTTATATTTAGTACCCCCTAAAAAAAGGTAGAAATTTTAGCTACCCATGTAAATTTGGTTATTTGATAATTTTTAACTCGTACAATCTTGTCCCAAGAGAAAGGAATAACTTCTACGTTAATGTTATTTAGTAGTTACATAATGATAATTGTTGTTTACGACTAGTTATGAGTAGATAAACTCATAACTACGGTTATGAAACTTAAACTCCTTATTAGGGTCATGAAACATAAAATTAAAATGGTGAAACAAGTTTTTTACAATAATATCTTTTTATGAAGGGGTGATCATTGTGTATTAAGGTTTTTTGTTAAATATTATATTTTTAATGGAGTTAAACATCAAGAATTTGCATATATTCTAACTTGCTTGATATAAGAGGTTTAGATTCAGAAAAAAGATCATTTACATGGATTTAGGGATATAACCTTCCATCTATTAGCTTGAGCTCGAGAGGATAGCAAACATGAGGTTTTTTAAAAATGAACAAATTAGTTTGACACCCAGTGCCAATAATGACTTAGGGTGATATTTCTTAATTGGCCGAGATACTTTAGGAGGCTTATAGATTCATCAACTTTGAACAATGAATACACCTGCATGAGTTGATAGTAAAATATCTGTTAGAGTTCAGATATCTAAGAATTGTAACACCATTTCATCTTTATTATTTATTAAAGTTCAAGTAAAAAAAACTCAATTTTTTCAATAGTAATTACTAATTAGAATATCGATAGCCAAACATAAAAGATATCTAACAACACTACTTACTATTGATCTCAAACTAGTTGGATTACTATATTTTGCAATCGACCGCTTTAATCCCGTAAAAGGGTATAGTTTGGATGACATCAAGAGATCAATTATTCCAAGTAAATTCCATTATCCTAATAAGAGTTTATCAAATAAGAGTTACAATTTTGAGTTTATGCAAAATTTCTCTGTTAATGATGTGTTTGGTGTGAGAAAAACATTTTTAATTGAAATTAAGTTTTCTAGAAAATGTTTTCTTGAAAAACAAGTGGATTTCTAACATATTTTCTCATGTTTGGTTGGTGAATAGAAAATAAATTTTTATTGTTTGGTTGGTGAGTGAAGAATATTTTCTAGAAAGTATTTTTTTATTTTTGGCTTGAGACTACAAAATACTCATTAGAAAAATAATTTATGAGTCGAAAATCAACTTCGATAATCAAGGTAGGACTAGACCCTAACACCCAAACTTGGACACGACTCCGACAATTGTTCGAAAATCAGACCCAGGACCTAACCCAAACTTTCGATCCTAAAATATATTTCAAAAATATTGACAGGGTGGAGGGAGAGGGGGGGGGAGGAGGAAGGGGCTGAGGAGTAGTAATGGCGTAATTATTTTTTAAAAAAATTGATATAATTTTCAAAAATAATTTTCTTTTCAAATTTTTTTGACGAACGATGGCAGGGGAGGGGGGGGTAATATTGACGGGGTGACCAATGGGTATGGAGGAGGAGAGGGGGGTGGCGGGGTGGGGGTGGTGGAAGGGGCGTGGGGTGGTAGGGTTGGATAAGGTCAAAATAAATTTAAATTTTGAAATATTAAAAAAAATGATTTTCTTTCTTTTTTTTTGTTTTGGGGTTGATGTGTGTGTGTGGGGGGGGGGGGGGAGACCGGGGTTGGCTTTGGCATAGGGGTAAAAAATAAATTTGAAATTTAAAAATAGAATATTTCAAATTTTAAAAAAAATTAAATTTGAAATTTTTCTTTAATTTAAATGAATAGTAATTAAAATTTTGAAAAAATTATATTTGAACGATAAAGTAGAGTTTTGGAAAATGTTTTCCCTAATTTTTTAAGATAAATCATTTTCCTTATATTCAATAAAAACAAGTAGATTTGAAAAAGACTTTCTAAAACATTTAAACCAACCAAACATGAGAATTTGATTAAAATGAATCATGGCCTCAAGAAAATGAACCAACCTTGTTTAATATTTAATCAAAAATTTCAGTACAAATAATGTGAGAATTACATTCAAAACCACAACTATAACAATACATGTCATTGAAAACCAAACATCTCAAAGTAAAAGTATAATCATATGTTTAATCAATATTATCAAATATCATTAGCATTTCCAAACACGAATTCTGCTTCTAAATTCTTGTTTGGAATTAGCTCCACCTCAGTGCTTTGCTTTCTTGATTTTTTCTCCCGTGACAAAGTAATACTCTTATCAATTATTAAATTAGATTTAGTTGCATTTAATAAATATTTTCCCTTTATTATCAGAAAAAAGATACATGACCATGACCATGAAATAGGAATATATTTAATTGAGCAAAATTAATTAGTAGTATTTTTCTCTAAAAGTAAAAATTTAAGAATTGTCAAAAAGAATTAAATAAGTTTATATATTTTTTTAAATAGGATAAAAAGTAATGTAAGATAATCGAATTAAAACAGATAAAACATTATTTTTATATCAAAATTTTATGGCTAATAATTCAAATTTGAAAATCAAATGAAAGATAAGAAAATTATAGAAAAGACATAAGAGTCAAAAACTAGGCTCGAAACCCTCCTCCCCACTATCACTTTACCTCCTTCATATCATCATGACTCATGAATTCAATAAGTAAATATATCAACATAAATAACAAAGACTAGTAAAATATGAAATCTTTTTTAACGTGGTGAAGGAATTAAAAAAAATGAAGTAATTAAAATTAACGAACAAACCTGTTTTCGAAAAATTATGAAGAATTAAAATAACCTCTTCCTCCTCTTTGGTAAGAGAAGCCTTGAACCTACATAGGGTGTTAGCATCACAAACCCTCAAATGATGCCCAGGGACTTGTGGTTGGCCTATGCTAGTAGAAGCTAGAGATAGAGGCAACTGCTGAGTATTTGCTGAATCATGTTGAAAATCAAAAAATGAAACAAACAATTTTCTCTGGGGGGTTCGTTTAATCCAATCATCTTTAAAGTGACACCTTGTATGGGTTGCTATTGCTTGGCTTGAATAAAACCTTCTTTCAGAATAAATGCATTGAAATATTGATACACCATCATGACTCTTCATTTTCGTTGTTTTGAGGAGAGGATGAGGAAAATTTATAGAAAAGGGAAAAATTAGAGGGGGGGGGGGGAGATTTGGAGATAAAATTAGTTTGATTCCTATTTTGTTTATATCAAAATATGTTGACTATTTTGATTAATTTATTTACATGGTACTGGTACATTTATTATATAGGTGAACAAGAAGAAATTAGATCTTAATAAATCAAAAATTCTACATATTTATTTTTACATTGGGCTAAACATCCTAAAATTAGCGTTTTATTTAGAACCCCCTAAAATAATTAGAAATTTTAACTACCCCTGTAAATTTGATTACTTGATAATTTTTAACTCGTACAATCTTGTCCCAAGAGAAAGGAATAACTTCTACATTAATGTTATTTAGTAGTTTACATGTTGATAATTGGAATTTCGAAAGAAAAATGTAAAAGATATCTAACAACACTACTTACTATGGAATCTGACCTCAAACTAGTTGGGTTACTATATTGTGCAATCGACACTTTAATTCTGCAAAAGGATGTAGTTTGGATGAAATCAAGAGATTAATTATACCAAGTAAATTATATTATTCCTAATAAAAGCTTATCAAACAAGAGTTACAGTCTTGAGTTCATGCAAAACTTCTCTATCAAGGGTGTGTTTATTATGAAGAAAAATATTTTTAATGGAAAATATTTTCCTTGAAAATGTTTTCTTGAGAAACAAGCGGATTTCTAACACATTTCTCATGTTTAGTTAGTGAGTAGAAAATATATTTTTATAATTTGGTTGGTGCATGAATTATATTTTTTTATTTTTGGCTTGAGACTACAAAATACTCATTAGAAAATAACTTCTAACCCGAAAATGAACTTCGATATCAATCTAGGACTAGACCCTAAAACCCGAACTTGGACACGACTCTGATGATTGTTTGAAAATCAGACAGAGGATTTAAGTTTCAAAAATATTGATGGGGTGGAGGGAGGAGGGGGGGGGGGGGGGCTGAGGTGTAGTAGTGGCGTAACTAAAATTTTTAAAAAAGTTAATATTCAAAAATAATTTTATTTTCACTTTTTTTGACGAACGGTCGGTGCGGGGAGGGGGGGGGGGGGGAGGGGGGGTTGGTGAAGGCGTCTCTGTGAAAATGAAATTTTTAAAATTTGAAATATTTTTCATAATACAATTTTGACGGGGTAACCTAAATGGGGATGGTAGGGAAGGAGGGGTGGTGGGTGGGGGTAAGATGAAAATGAAAATTTTTAAATTTAAATATCTTTCAAAAAGTTTTTTAAAAAAGAAAACATTGATGGGGGGGGGGGTGTTAGTGGTGTTTGGGGTAGGGTTAGGGGGGTGTAGTGGGTTTAGGGTATGTAATGAGATAGAAATGAAATTTTAAAGATATGAAATATTTTCTATAATATTTAATTTTTGGGAGTAGGGGTTAGATAAAGTAAAAATATTTTTTAAATTTTAAATATTATAAAAAAAATGATTTTTTAACTTTTTTTTTGGGGGGTTGGGGGAGGGGGAGGGGGGGAGGGAGGCTGGGGTTGGTTTCCGTGTGTGGGGTAAAAAAAAATTTGAAATTAAAAAAAATAAGAAATTTAAAATTTAAAATTTTAAAAAATAAGAAAAGTTTATATTTTAAAATTTTAATTTCTTCTTTAATTTAAATGAATAGTAATTAAAAATATTAAAAGATTATAATGAAGGATAACATAGAGTTTTGAAAATGTTTTTCTCAATTTTTTTAAGGAAAGTCATTCTCCTTAAATTTGATAAAAACAAGTAGATTTGGAAAACACTTTCTAAAAGATTTAAATCAACCAAAAATGAGAATTTGATTAAAACGAATCGTGGCATCCAGACAATGAACCACCGATCTTGTTTGATATTTAAGCAAAACTTCATTACTAGTAATTTGAGAATTAAATTCAAAACCACAACTATAAAATACATGTCATTAAAACACAAATCTCAAGAAAAAGTATGCACAAAATATATATATTATATATATATATATATATATATATATATATATATATATATATATAATATAGATATATATATATATTAAATAGGATAAAAAGTAATGTAAGATAATCGAATAAATAGAAGAAATATTAATTTTATGTCAAAATATTATTGGTAATAATTCAAATTTGAAAACCAAATGACAGCATAGAAAATTAAAGGAAGGACACAAGTGTTAGAAACTAGGGTGGAAACCCTCCTCCCCACAATCACTTTACCTCCATTATATCATCATAACTCATGAATTCGATCAGTTAATATAACAACATAAATAAATAACAGCAAAGACTAGAAAAACATGAAATGTATTTTAGTGGTGAAGGAATTAAAAGATGAAGCAAGTAAAATTAATCAACAAACCTATTTGCGGAAAATCCCAAAGAATTAAAATAACCTCTTCCTCCTCTTTGTTAAGATAAGCCTTGAACATACATAGAGTGTTAGCATCACCAAGCCTCAAATGAAGCCTAGGTACTTGTGGTTGGCCTCTACTATAAGAAGCCAGACATGGAGGAAATCCTTCCGCATTTGCAGAATCAGCGGCGGGTTGGGGAATTGAAGAGAAGAGAGTTGAATCATGATGAAAATAAAAAAAATAATTTATTTGGGGGGTTCCTTTAACCCAACCATCTTTAAAGTGACACCTTGTATGGGCTGCTATTGCTTGGCTTGAATAAAACTTTCTTTCACAATAAACGCATTGAAATACTGATACACCATCTTGTCTCTTTATTTTCGTTACTTTTATTTTCATTATTTTGGGGAGAGGATGAGGAGTATTACTAAAAAAAGGAAAAAATTATATCAGGCGGTGTGTGTGCGTGCGTGCGTGCGTGTGTGTGTGTGTGTGTGTGTGTTCGATCAGTTAATATAACAACATAAATAAATAACAGCAAAGACTGGAAAAACATGAAATGTTTTTAGTGGTGAAGGAATTAAAAGATGAAGCAAGTAAAATTAACCAACAAACCTATTTTCGGAAAATCCCAAAGAATTAAAATAACCTCTTCCTCCTCTTGTTAAGATAAGCCTGAACATACATAGAGTGTTCGCATCACGAAGCCTCAATGAAGCCTAGGTACTTGTGGTTGGCCTTGCTATAAGAACTAGACAGGAGGGAGGAAATCCTTTGGCATTTGCAGAATCAGCGGCGGGTTGGGGAGTTGGGGAATTGAAGAGAAGAGAGTTGAATCATGATGAAAATAAAAAAAATAATTTATTTGGGGGTTCCTTTAACCCAACCATCTTTAAAGTGACACCTTGTATGGGTTGCTATTGCTTGGCTTGAATAAAACTTTCTTTCACAATAAACGCATTGAAATACTGATACACCATCTTGTCTCTTTATTTTCGTTACTTTTATTTTCATTATTTTGGGGAGAGGATGAGGAGTATTTACTAAAGAAAGGAAATAATTATATCAGGCGGTGTGTGTGTGTGCGCGCGCGTGCGCGTGCGTGCATGCGTGCGTGCGTGGTGTGTGTGTGTGTGCGTGTGTGTGCGTGCGTGTGTGCAGATTTTTTGAGATAAAATTGATTTGATTTCTATTTTGTTTATATTAGAAAATATGTTGACTATTTAAATTAATTTCTTTATGTGGCATTATTACATTTATTTTATATGTGAATAAGAAGAAATTAGATCTTAATAAATCAAAAGTCTTCATATTTATTTTTTTATTTTGGGCTAAACACCCTAAAATTAGGGTTTTATTTAGAACCCCCTAAAATAATTTTAACTATCCCTTTAAGTTTGGTTATTTGATAATTTTTAACTCGTACTATCTTGTCCCAAGAGATAGGAATAACTTCTACATTAATGTTATTTAGTAGTTTACATAATGATAATTGTTGTTTATGGCTAGGTATGAGTAAATAAACTCATAATTAGTGTTATGAAATGTAAACTCATAATTAGGGCTATGGAACTTAAAATTGGACTAGTGAAATATATTTTTTATAATAGTATCTTTTTAAGAAGAGTGATCATTGTGTATTAAGGTTCTTTGCTAAATATTATATTTTTAATAGTGGTAAACAACAAGAACTTGCATATAATCTAGCTTGCTTGATATAAGAAGTTTAGAATAAAAAAAAAGATCATTTACATGGATTTGGGTAAACCAACCTCCATCTAATAACTTGAGCTCGAGAGAATATAGCTATGTTGAGGTTTCTGATAAATGAACAATTTGTATGACACCCAAGTGACGATGATAACTTAGGGTTATATTCTCTTAATTGGGCCAAAATAATTTAGGAGACTTATAAATTTATCAACTTGAACAATAAACACACCTGCTTGAGTTGATAATAAAGTATCTGTTAGAGTTCACATATCTAAGATTTATAACTCCAATTCATTTTTATTATTTATTAAAATTCAAGTACTTAAAGTAGTTAGCATTTCTCCTTTTTTTTAAAAACTCAATACTTTCAATAGTAATTACTAATTCGAATTTCGAGAGAAAAATACAAAAGATATTTAACAACACTACTTACTATGAAATCTGACCTCAAACTAGTTGAGTTACTTTATTTTGCAATCGACTGCTTTAATACCGTAAAAGGGTGTAGTTTGGGCGAAATCAAGAGATCAATTATGCCAAGTAAATTCTATTATCCAAGTAAGAGTTTATCAAACAAGAGTTACAGTCTTGAGTTCACGCAAAACTTCTCTATCAAGGGTGTGTTTGGTATGAAGAAAAACATTTTTAATGGAAAATATTTTCTTGGAAAACAAGTGGATTTCTAACATATTTTCTCGTGTTTGATCGGTGAATAGAAAATGTTATTTTATTGTTTGGTTGGTGAATGAGAATGTTTTTTTTTTGCTTGAGACTTCAAAATACTCATTAGAAAAACAATTTCTGACCCACAAATGAACTTCGGTAATTAATCTAGGACTAGACCCTAACACCTGAACTTGGACAGGACTCTGGTGATTGTTCGAAAATCAGACACAGGATCTAACCCAAACTTCCGATCCTAAAATATATTTCAACAATATTATCGGGGATTGAGGGAGGGGGGGGGGGGGGGGGCGGAGGCGTAGTAGTGGCGTAATTGTTTTTTAAAAAAATTGATATGTTTTTCAAAAATAATTTTCTTTTCAAATTCTTTTGACGAACAGTGGCAGAGGGTTGGGGGAATGGAGGGGGGCAAGGGGTCGTTGTAAAAATAAAATTTTTAATATTTGAAATATTTTTCATAATCCAATTTTGACGGGGGTGACCTAAATGGGGATTTTAGGGAGGGAGGGTTGGTGGGTGACATAAAAATGATTTTTTTTTTTAATTTAAAAAATTGACGCGGGGTAGGGGGTGAGGGTGGGGGTTAAGTGGGTTTAGGGTATGTAATGAGATAAAAATGAAATTTTAAAAATTTGAAATATTTTTCTAATATTTTTTTTGTGGGGGTAGGTGTTGGATGAGGTAAACATAATTTTAAAATTGAAATAGTATAAGAAAAATGATTTTTAACTTTTTTTTTGTTGGGGGGTTGGTTGGATGGGGTGGGGGGGGGAGGCTGGGGTTGGTTTGTGTGTAGGGGTAAAAGAATATTTGAAATTTAAAATATAAGAAAAATTGAAAAATTTAATTTTTTTTTTAAAAAAAAAAATATAAAATTTGTAATTTTTCTTTAAATTAAATGAATAGTAATTAAAAAATTTAAAAGATTATAATTGAAGGATAAAGTAGAGTTTTGAAAATGTTTTTTCCAATTTATCAAGGAAAGTCATTCTCCTTAAATTTGATAAAAACAAGTAGATTTGGAAAACACTTTCTATAACATTTAAACCAACCAAACATGAGAATTTGATTAAAATGAATCATGACCGCCACACAATGAACCAACCGTGTATAATATTTAAGCAAAAACTTCATTACTAATAATTTGAGAATTACATTCAAAACCACAACTATAACAATACATGTCATTGAAAACCAAGCATGTCAAAGTAAAAGTATAACTCAAAATTATATCAAATGTTTAGTCCATATTATCAAATATTGTTGGTAGTTTCAAACATGAATGCTGGTTCTAAACTCTTGTTTGGAATCACCTCAACCTCAGTGCTTTGCTTTCTTGATTCTTTCTCCTGTGACAAAATAATACTCTTATCAATTATTAAATTAGATTTAGTTACATTGAATAAATATTTTCCCTTTCTTAATCAGACAAAAAGATACATGACCATGAAATAGGAATATATTTAGTTGAACAAAATTAGTTCGGAGTAGTATATTTATTTGTAAGTAAAAATTTTAGAACTGTCACAAAAATGATGTGTGGGGTGCGTGCGTGGTGTGTGTTTGCACGCATGTGTTGTGTGTGGTGCGTGTGTGTGCGTGTTGTGGGGGGGTGCGGGTGTGCGTGCGGTGTGTGTGTGTGTGTTGTGTGTGTGGGTGGTGTGTGGGTGGGTGGGTGTGGGTGGGGGTGGGGGGTTGGTGGGTGTGGGTCGTGTGGGGGGCGTGGGGTGCGTGCATGCGTGTGTGTTGTGTGTGTGTGTCTATATATATATATATATATATATATATATATATATATATATATATATAGATATATATATATATAGAAGGACATTAGGGGGGAAAATTTCTTTGGGGGGGGGGGGGGTTCCTGTAACCCAACCATCTATAAAGTGATACCTTGTACGGGTTATTATGCTTGGCTTGAATAAACATTCTTTTACAATAAATGCATTGAAATATTGGACACCATCTTGTCTCTTCATTTAATTATTTTGGGGAGAAGATGAGGAGTATTATACAAAAAGGGGAAAATTAGAAGAGGCCCGGGGGGATTTGGAGACAAAATTGCTTTAATTCCTACTTCGTTTATATTAGAAAATATGTTGACTGTTTTAATTAATTTCTTTATGTGGGCATTAATGCATTTATTATATATGTGAATAAGAAGAATTTAGATCTTAATAAATCAGAAATCTTCATATTTATTTTTTATTCTGAGCTAAATATCCTAAAATTAACTTTTTATTTTGAACACCCAAAATTAATTAGAAATTTCGACTACCCTTATACATTTGATTATTTATTTGATAGTCTTTACCCGGTACAATCTTGTCCTAAGAGAAAGGAATGCACTAGCTTGTTGTGTAAAAGTTTTGTTCAGTTGTCATTTTTGAAATTATTTTTTTTTAAAAAAAATGGGGTCATCAATTTTTTAAAAAGAACCAGCTAAAATTTCACTTCTTAAGAAAAGACTTATTTGGCTTAAAATAACGAGATTCAACCAAATTTGTTTAATCTATTTTGCCCCCCAAAAAAAGAAAATTGTTGAAATTATAGTTAGAATATTTTGTGTTCATTTGAACTTTAGTTTCTAATTGAAAATTCTTTTCTGATAAAAATATATAACAATCAAAACTTTTGAGCTCATGGTTAAGACTAATATCTGGGCTCTCATAGCTTTCATAATAAGGAGAATTAATATTCAGGTTAAGTAGATCTTTTAGGCTTGATGTGAGGTATCTGATGATTGTTTGTTTTTCTTTTATATTATTTGTGCATGTTAATTGTTTCGTTAGTATTGCATGTGTAATGTATAGTTATGGAAATGAAATGAGTATGACTAGATATTCTTATGGTTGGCTTGGGTACCACACCTAGTACTTACTTATGATTGACTTGGGTACCACACATGATATGAGATATCTATATGGTTGACTCGCTACCACATCGGTACAAATTACTAACGGTAGAGATCATGTAAAACTTTTGACGATTAATTTTAAAAGTGTGATGGAAGAATTTTTCAGACTTCTGATAATTAAATATTGTTGATAATTTTTTTTTATGGCTGAATAATTATTTTTAGGCATAATAAATAAATATGACAATTTACTTGGTTTTAACTTATAACTTTAGCCTTTAACTTTGACGGTGCACAAAAAGGCAATTTAATTATCCAAAATATAAGAAAAGAACACTCATATATTTCAAGCAAAACGCGAGTTATACAAATGCTCCAACATGGATATATAAACCACTCAGTTGCTGCCAACCGATTAAAATAAATACACTTAGATTTTTTAAAAATAATAAAAATAAATTATAACATAGAATAAGGTGAATGTGAAAACAAATTCATTTTTAAGAAAAAAAAATCACTAAGCTCTTCTCGTCTTTCTTATGAAAAAAAACTCAAACCGAAGTTTCTAAATTCATATACTTGAATAGTTACCACTATACAAAAAAAGATGTGCATTATTGTTGGTCAGATTGTCAAGCCAATATGAAAATCACTAGAGGAAACTAATGCTTTGGTTACAAAATTGTTTCAGAACAACCTGTAGAAATGGAAGGCATGAGAATCAATGAATTTTCCATTGTTTTCCTTAGTTTAAAGTGTATATGTGCTTGAAGATGTGAAAGACTTGATAAAAAAAAAGGATTTTAAAGTGTATATGTGCTTGAAGATGTGAAAGACTTGATGTAAAAAAAGGATGCACTATGTATAGTGATTGTCATAGTGAGTAGCAAACTATGATTACAATTTTTTTGAGGCCAAACAATAAACATAGAGTGCTAAAAATTATTAAGTAAAAATGATGCACTAAAATTATTTGATAAAATGTAAACGATTTTTTCAGAGATTTTTGTCAAGTCTCAATAGCAATCTGACACCTAAGGGAAAATGTAAGGAGTCCCCTAAGTGTGTATAGGAGTCGTTGATCGAGAGCCTTCAGACTTAAATCGCATTTATTTTTAACAAGTGTATACTCACCCCACATTGCTTAGAATAGATATAGGCAAAAAAAAAACTACTTCATTATAGTTTTTTTTTTCACAATAACAAAAAAATTAATTAAATGCCACTTGCATTTAGCAATGAGCAGCAAATAATGCAAAAAAGGGAAAAATTATTGAACTGTTGGGCCCCTTGAAATTTACATCTTACGCACATAACTTGGGTGTATTTCATGCACTTTGCCCGATAGGGTTCAAGTGTTTTTTTTATTTAAGTTTTGATTAGTTAAAGTGTCTAGTTGTGCACTAACGAAATTAAATGTCAGAGTTATAATTTGAAATCAAGTTAAGGATTTAATTTATGTAATATTCCTGGTTTTTTCAATTAGTTTCTTATTCTTATAAATCAACAATCGTAGAATAACCACATAACTTTTCCGTCTCTATATTTTGATAAGAAAAAGAGTTAACCTATATGATATTAGAAGAGAGATCGCTTTAGGTTACCCTAGATGGACACACTATCTTTTTTAGTTCATACATCTATAAATAAAAAGAAGTTTAAGGCAGATAACTCAATCTTCTTCTTGACGTTTGAATTTTTGCATTATTTACGTATCCTCATTTGTCATATCACCATACAAACTTTGTAATGATCATAGAATACTTAGTTTTCTTTAGCTCTAATTTTTTCCATGCTTATTAAATAGTAGAGATTTGTTACCTCATTAGGATTTGTAAGGTAAAACCTACAACCCCCCTTGATTGTACTTATCGACGTTGAGAGAATTTTATTTTATTATTAATAAAATACCGCCGGACTCAATAGATATTATTTAAACTCTTGTTGTCTTTCCCTGCTGTGTAAAATCAAATGACAATTTTGCTTTAGCCAAGTAATAGTTCTCTTAATTATAGGTTAAGAATAAATATAGCTAAAAGTAAAGGAGTTATTAATTAATGAGAGTTTAAATACTCAAATTGAAGAAAAGAAAGTTGCATATATAGTTTTTGATGGATTCAACCCCAGTACCTCATAAAAGGATGCAACAAAATGTTGATCCAAAATTATTAATGAAACGATAAAAGTACCTATTATAAATTTATAACCATCACATGCATGGTATCAAAATTAAAAAAGTACATATCGATTAATGGTCCAGATCTTCATCGTCTCGTCGTTTAATTTTCACTAAGCTCTCCTTATAGCAAAAAACTCCACAATCGCCGTCACACTCTTCATCTTTTCTCAAGGCCGCATGTTGAAATCCAAGATGCCTCATTTTGTTAGTCCGAACATCAAAGGAGACCAGTTGAGAATCTTTAGTTGCAAAAACGAGAGAGTTATCATAACAAGACTTAAGCCTAAAGAAGCATTGAAAGGTAAAGAGTTTGTTCCATACACCTGGTTGGATCATTACCCATATATCATATGCAAATATAGTACTCGGGTTCAAGTTCAAGATGGCAATGGAGCTATCAACCGACATCAAACCCAACATGTTAGTATCAACAAGTTGATGATCTGGCCCTTCAATCTCTGTAAACATTTCACTCCCAAAGTCGAACAAAATAATGGTGTAATTGTTGTGGCGTTCCCCAGTTAGCAGCCAATAATAACCTCCATTCAAATAAGAAGTACCAAATATGTGTTTCACGTCTGTAAAATAGGGGATTTTAGGTTTGAAAATTCTCCAAAAGTCCCTAGAACACGAGTAGACCGATGCATAATGTTCACACAAATTATTAATGTGAAAGTACACCACTTTATAGTCATAAGTTAAGGTGTCCAATCCAAACCCAAACACCGGGGCATCATGGATTGTGGCTATTGGGATAGGGAGATGGATGGGTCTCAACTCCCTCGTCGCAGGATTCCATAATGAACATGAAACCTCACGATCAATTTCTCCAACCATAAAAAACAAGCCATCTACAGAACCAAAGAGTTGTTTCATACCTATGAACCTTTGGGGATGTTCTTCGGAAATCAAAGTTATGGAAAGGTCATCATCATCATCATCAATATCACCATTATCATAAATCAAGAGTTGTGGGGGGCTGCGATTCTTCAAGTGTCCTTGAGCAAATTCAGGGGTTTTGATAAGAGCGCACCAATTCTTGCAAACGCATTTGAATCTCAACAACGATTTCACAGGACACCTCAACAAAATCTCCTTCACTATATCGTCAGGGGAATTAGCCATACAACCATCCATAGTAGTAGGGCTGATGAAAAAAAATGAGGAGGGATTAAACCAGCAATTTGCTTTGTTAAACAGACAAGCAAAAAAATCCTCATTTTACCATCATCAAATTTTATTCTATTTTTAGTCATGCAAATCAAAATACTTTAACTACATTTCTCACATTAAATTTTATTCTATAATTAGTCATGTAAATCTAAATGCTAAAGTAATTCTATCTTGATTTTATAAATTGACAGATAATTTAGGACAATTACTTTAAGTAATGTGAAAAAATAATATGGGAGGAAGGAAGTATGAGAAAGAATATATTTTATACTTTAAAAGGATAAAAATGCAGAACTCATTCTATCTAATTATTATTGAACTTCATTTAGCCAATGAATCTACAAGCTAATTTTCCTAACACAATTTTTTCATATTTGACTAGTTCTATCTCTTATAAAAAAAAAGGTTTGTTTTACTAGTTTTCGCCTGGCGTTTGATTATTTCAATCCTAACAAAAACCTCATCGAAAACTCAAAAATATTGTTGAGAAGATTAAAAGCAGGATGGTGCTTCAATCTATCATGATTTTTCCCTGGGAAGATCAAGCTCCTCAAGAACAATATGTTTCTTTCCTCCGAAAACTATTCATAGATAATATGTAGAACAAAAATTACAACTATGTAGTCCAAATTAACTTATAATGAAAAACCTTATAAAAATATTTACAAAAATATCTTTTTTTATAAATTTCGAAGATCACTTGTTAACCCTCTTAACCTTATTATGTGTAAATTTACTCTAGTTTTATATGTGTAATCTCTTCCAGTGTTCTGGTGTTACTAAGGGAGGTTTTTTGTTTTATGTCCCCCTTTTGTAATTATTTCTAATAAAATGAGGCACGGGTCAGTGTCAAACCTTATTTTAATTATTTTATTCTTAAGAAAAGGAACACCCTGCCCAATGGGGTTAAAAATAGGTTGAAGAAAGATCATCATTTAGAACTCGAGCTCAAAGAAAATTATTTTTTAATTCATTGTCTTATAGAATAACATATAATCATTAATACAGCAATAAATCATATCATACAACAATTTTAATTTAGAAGGCAATCATTTTGCCTGATAGAAGTTCAATCTCTTTTTCGGATAGAAGTTCTTAGGTATGTGAAACTTTGAATTAACTAGTCATTCAAATGATCTGAGTCCAAAGCCACATGATGAACACTCCAATTTCATTTAATATTGATTAGTGTAAATGCAACTAAGAAGATAGTATGCAAACACCCTTCACATAGTGGATAACTAGCGTCTTCAAATTATTCATATAAACGTCTTGCTTTTTCATTAGGAATTTCATTAAAATATTGTTCAGAATTCATCCCACCTTGAACTCTTAAAGCATCATTGATAAGTTTATAAAAATTGATCTCTATCATGTTGATCCTTATCATGTGGAACCATATCATGTAAAATCTTAATTTGACCATGTGGTTCAAGAATACTATATTATATTCATCCATGGGCAGCAAATTTTAAAACCATGTGGTTCAAGAATATATTATTATATTCATCCATGGGCAGCAAATTATAAAACATGTCACTCAATCCATCTATTTTTTCATGATCAACCCATACAAAATATCTAGGCGTAAATTCATAAAGATACTAATGAACCATAAGTGTATTTGGATTTAAAAATTTCTAGCACCTATACATGCACTATAAGGACATCTAATTAATTCATTATTCTTAAAAATATCAAGTGTCAGTACATGATCAATAAAAATGTCTTACACCGTCAACAAACTCATACATTAAACCATTACCAGTTTCATAATGCATGTTACACATCCAAAAATGTTGGTCCATCTATAAAAATATAGATAGTCGATTATAAATTATTTATTAATAATTTAACTAGATTAAAATAATTTTTATTGTCAACATATATCTATAATTACTTATATACATTTAGTTAATTTTTATACCTAAGTTCGTAAATGCAACATTTCAAGATCAACAAAATTCAACCTTCATTAGTTCATAAAGACTGCATTTTATCAAAATTGTAATGTTTACCAACTAAGTTCATAAATTCTTCAGCTCAATATATATTTCTAAAGTTCATATATAAATCCTACTGTTAATAATTCAACATTTCTAAAATTTAAGCTTAATAATTTGTTCATAGAGACAAGAATCCATCAAGATTGCTAAAGTTCACAACCTAAAAGTTCATAAATTCTACAAATCAAGATTCAGAAAATCCTTAAATCCTAGAATAAGTCAAGATTTCTACAGTTTAAACTTAATTAGTTCATAAAGACTACATTTCATCAAAATTTCTAACGTTCACAAATCACAACCTAAGCTTATAAATTTACTATTCAATATATATTTCTGAAATTCACAACCTAAAGTTTAATTAGATCATAAAGACTACAATTCATCAAGATTATTAAAGTTCACAACTTAAGTATACAATTTTACAATTCAAGATTTGAAGTTCACAACTTAAAATTTCATAAATCCTACAATAATTCTAAATTTCTAAAGTTTAAAACTTAATTAGTTCATAAAGATTACATTTCATCAAAATTTCTAAGTTCAACACCTAAGTTCATAAATTCTACAATAATCATGATTTCTAAATTACTTCATAAAGAGTACAATTAATCTAGATTTCTGAAGTTCAAACCTAAGCTCATAAATTCATGAACAATTCAAAATTTCTAAATTATGTTCACAACTTAATTTCAAATAAATCCTATACAATTCAAGATTTCTAAACTCTTATTAGCGTAATTAGTTCATTAGGACTACAATTCAACAAAATTTTAAATTCTAAGTTTAAGGTCTAAATTCAAGTTATAATTGATTTTTAAGTTGTAATTACAAGTTATGATCAAGTTATAAGTTCATGACATTCAAGTTGAATTTTTCTAAGATGGAGTACAGAAATTTTCAAAATTCAAGTATAACTAAAGTTCAAAAGCCTAAAATTCAAGTTCATGAAAATATGAAGTTCTAAGTTCTAATTAATTAGTTTTAAAGTTATGTTAAAATTTATAAATAAAAAAAAATTCTAAGTTCAACTTCAAAAGATTCGACAAACTACATAGAATAACTAACTAATAAATCAAAACTTACTCAAATTAAAAAAAAAAAAAACTAACCCTAACCTTAATTTAGTTAAAAGAGAGAGGATGAAGGGGCAACGGAGTCACGACACAATAGGGAGGTCAGTGGCAGCTCCAGGACTTGCGAGGGTGTGTAACAGCAGGGAGAGCACCAGGGAGGGCAGCGGGGAGGACAGCAGCGTCTGGTGGTAGTTTAGAGAGAAGAAGAAAGGAGAAGAGAGAACGGAGAAAATGAAAAGAAAAAAAAAACAGATCTGGTTTCAGATATTTTAATAAAAGTAACGTATAACATCATGATGTCCGTCACTATTTTGGTCAAACATCATAACATCATATCATCATGTACATTATTAAAAATGAAAAAAATTTAAGTCAAAAGTTAAATTACAAAAATATCCCATACCTGTAATTTATTTTTCTAAAATTATTATTTTTTAAATCTATTTCATTTAAAATCAACTTTATAACTACACCTCTTCATTTTCACAACTTCTCCTAATAATGTTCATCTTAAATTAACTTTGACGGTGCACAAAAAAGCAATTTATCCAAAATATAAATAAAAGAACACTCATATATTTCAAGCAAGACATGAGTTATACAAATGTTCCAACATGGATATGTACACCACTCAGTTGCTGCCAACCGACTAAAATAAATACACTTAGATTTTTTAAAAGTAATAAAAACAAATTATAACATAGAATAAGGTGAATGTGAAAACAAATTCATTTTTAAGAAAAAAAATCACTACGCTCTTTTCGTCTTTCTTAGGAAAAAAAAACTCTAACCGAAGATTCTAAATTTCATGCTACTTATCTTCAAATCAAAGGAAAAATTGTTCAAAATATGTGCTGAGATTTCATATACTTGAATAGTTACCGCTATACAAAAAAATTGTGCATTATTGTTGGTCAGATGCTCAAGCCAATATGGGAATCACTAGAGGAAACTAATGCTTTGGTTACAAAATTGTTTCAGAACAACCTGTAAAAATGGAAGACATGAGAATCACTGAATTTCTCATTGTTTTCTTTAGTTTAAAGTGTATATGTGCTTGAAGATGTGAAAGATTGATGAAAAAAAAAGGATTTTAAAGTGTATATGTGCTTGAAGATGTGAAAGACTTGAAAAAAAAAAGGATGCGTTGTGTATTGTGATTGTCATATTGAGTAGCAAACTATGATTACAATTTTTTTTAGGCCAAACAATAAACATAGAGTGCTAAAAATTATTAACTAAAAATGATGTACTAAAATTATTAATAAAATGTAAACGATTTTTTCTGAGATTTTTGTCAAGTCTAAATAGCAATCTGACACTAAGGGAAAATGTAAGGAGTCCCCTAAGTGTATATAGGAGTCGTCGATCGAGAGCCTTCAGACTTAAATCGCATTTATTTTTAACAAGTGTATACTCACCCCACATTGCTTAAAATAGATATAGGCAAAAAAAGAAGTACTTCATTATAGTTTTTTTTTTCACAATAACAAAAACATTAATTAAATGCCACTTGCATTTAGCAATGAGCAGCAAATAATGCAAAAAAGTGAAAAATTATTGAACAGTTGGGCCCCTTGAAATTTACATCTTACGCGCGTAACTTGGGCAGCTCCAGGACTTGCGAGGTGGCAACAGCAGGGAGAGCAACAGGGAGGGCAGCGGGGAGGGAAGCAGCGTCTGGTGGTAATTTAGAGAGAAGAAGAAAGGAGAAGAGAGAAAGAGAGAACGGAGTAAATGAAAAAAAATCAGATTTGGTTTCAATATTTTAATAAATGTAACGTATAACATCATGAAGTCCGTCACTATTTTGGTTAAACATCATATCATCATATATATTATTAAAAGTGAAAAAAATCTAAGTAAAAAGTTGAATTACAAAAATATCCCATATCTATAATTTATTTTTATAAAAATTGTTTTTTTTAAAAATCTATTTCATTAAAATCAACTTTATAACTACACCTCTTCTTTTTCATAACTTGTCCTAGTAATGTTCATCTTAAATTAATCTTATTTTCTACTTCTTCTTAGCTTCCATTAGTTAAAAGAAATTTTCATATCTTTTACCTTCTATAAAATCAATAGTTTCAGCGTTTGGTTCATTGTCAAATTGTTTTCAATCTTCAGAATTTGATTTATATTATATGTCTTATTTTTCTTAGTTATTTTCTGAAATTCTGGCATTCGCTCAATCTCTTTATTTTCCCTCATTCTCCGTATTTCCTTCTCTATTAAATTAAGAAATTTAAAGAAGTGTCATAGAATACACATGAAACGCATATGTTCGAGAACTAATTTGAAGAAGTGTCATAGAATACACATATCGAAACACGCAACCAATTTGCTTCACGATTCATAAAAAGCTCAAGATTTGGATCATTTTTTCAGATATCTCAAAGTGTGATAAGTGGCATGTAGATGACCAGATCGAGGGAACTGCGTAGATTGACTCATAGTTTGAACAACATATCATAAATTCAGACGTGTATAGGTCAAAAAATTTAGTCTCCCTAATAAACGTCGTTAAAAGGTTGGATGATCAGAGTTCAGTTTTACTGATGGATCTAAAGGAGTGGAAGCAATGCGAGTACCGATGTTAGGATACTCAGATAGCATATCAAGAGTGAATTTTCTCTGGGTGATTACAAGTCTATCTGCCTTAAGTAAAATCTCCGTACCCAAAACATAAATTGCCCTATTCAAATCTTTGATTTTGAATTCATTATCTAAGAAAAGCTTCAACTCTCTAATTTCCTAAGCATCATTGACTGTTATTAGAATATCATCAATGTACACCGCAATGAATAATTAACGCACCAGAAGATTTAGAGAAAAAAGAATAATAATTGATGGAATGCGAGTAACCCTTTGTAACCAAAGCTAAAGACAACCACAAATACCACTGTCAAGAATCAATGACTATGTCATTGCATCTTTTCCTCTTTCGAACATTCAAAACATAAGTGAGTCTTCCTTTGGAATTTCAATGTTTCTATTTATGACATTCAGGGAAAAAAATGATTGAAAAGAAGAACAATGATGATGAATCCTTCTAGTTTTGCTTTGATACCATGAAGAGAAGTGAAGAAAAATGAAATAGATAGGATCATTTGGGGAATTTCGTGAGTTTGTATTTCTTCTTACTCCTATATTACAAAGCTACTTAGTATTATATACAAGTTAGAAAGGGACTAAAATGTAAGAAAATAAAGCTTGTAACGAACTACAGTTGTGAGACACTAAAAGATACCATTTGTACTACGGAAAAGAGCCTAAAATATCCTCGAAATATTGAAAAGGTACGCAACTACCCCTCATCCACCTATTGGCCCCCAAATACCCTTTTCATCCACCTTTTGGTCCAAATTTACCCCTTCATTAACGTACCAAAAATTAAAATATTTAAATAATATACTTTTAATTACGTGGCAGTCAATCATTGATTGTAATTTTATTATTTAAAATAATTTTAAACCAACCCATTTTAACTAAACCCGCCCCAAATATTATTAAACCCACCTGACTTGACCCAATTTTAAAAAACACATCTAATTAAAGAACCCTAAAACCTTATTCCTCCAATTTATTCACGATCTACAGAGGGTTTAGCAATCCCATTGTGTTCTTCTTCTTCATCCGTGAAGAAAATATCATTTATCATCTTCTTATGAAGAAGATATCATTTATCATTTTCTTATCCTTTCGAATATCTAAAGTTTCGTTCATTCTAGTTATTGTGTTGCTTTCTCAGTTGCCCCCTTTGACTTCATTTTGAACCCTTATGGTGTTGACAAGAAATTTTGGCGTTGGATATTGAATTTTTGGTTGATTGCCTGAATTCAATTTCCTTGGTATATAATGGTATATTATTCGATACTTTGGTTCAACATAGGTTAACAGGGAAAACAAAGTTCATAATATGCAAAATTATAATTATTTTGCTATTGAACATGCAACCTTAAGCTAAGTTAGCATTTATATTGTTTTATTTCTGCATATTGGGACAGTTTGCATAAAGTAGTAGTACTTGTTTTCCAGAATATCAATTACTTCAAAACAAATATAGCTTTGCCAGAAAATGCATACACCATTGTTTCATTAGTAGACGTAACAACACTGCATAATCAAAATGCAAACTTATCAAGCTGCATAATTCTTCATTAGTAGACACAACAACAACCGACATCATCTTCACAAATTTTCAAAATAAAATGCAGCTTATTGAGCTGCAAAATTCAATCACTATGATAACAAAAAACCATAAAATTAAGGTAATCTAATAATACTAACTTAACACAAACAATAGCACCACACTACATCATCTTGGCAGTTGCAAAACCAACAATAATAGCCCAAGAAACTGCAAGCAAACTTATCAATTTATGAACTTTCAACTCTAACTTTGAAACTTTATCATCCAAGCTAGATACGTTCTTCAGATTTAACTCTCAATTTTGTCTGTCAACTCCAAATTTTACATTTTTCCCTCAAGGCAGAAACATTTGTCGAATCAGAATTTTCATTTCCATTCAACTCAGACATTTCATGGTCAGTCATATCCTTCAAATAAAAATCTCCAAATGTCACACATATCCTCCACAATCTTCTTCAAATGATTTCTTTCTTTCCGAATTGAATCCAATTCAACTTTTGATTATGAATCGTGGTTGACACATAGCGTGGAAGTTTGTCATCAAACCAAATTCAGTAACCACAAGAATTTTGACCCAAGACGACCACATCTGTAGAATCTACGTCCACCATTTTCAAGAGTTGTAGCAGTAAAATATCTTGTCATAAATCCGCACTTAGATGTACGAGATTGAAGTTCTTCGGGGGAAGAAATCAAAGAAGAAGCTGACATTTTCTCCACGGGTGAAGAAGAAGAACACGATAGTATTGCTAAACATCGTGAATAAATTGGAGGAATAAGGCTTCAGGGTTCTTTAATTAGATGGGTTTTTTTTGAATTGGGTCAAGTCGGGCGGGTTTAATAACATTTGGGGCGAGTTTAGTTAAAAATGGGTGGTTTAAAATTATCTTAAATAATTAAATTACAACCAATGGTTGACTGCCACATAATTAAAAAATATTATTTAATTATTTTAAATTTTGGTCCGTTAATGAAGGGGTAAATTTGAACCCAAAGGTGGATGAGAAGGTGTTTGGGGGCCAATATGTGAATGAGGGATAGTTGTGTACCATTTTCAATACTTCGAGGATATTTTAAGTCTTTTTCCGTTTATACTATTTTTGGAGGCAACTATTCTAGACTATGTATGTTGATATCTATACATATATATATATATGTATCTATATATCAGAGTAAAATGTTGGATAAGTGAGCTTGCTTTCATACAATGGGCAAGACTCCTAAAGGCCCAAATAGAATAGTTAATTACACAATAGAGATCATATCAATTGTCTTTCTTCTTTCTTTTTCTGATCATCATCTTCTTTCTTAGGATCAAACGGATCACCCAAAACATTATTAAACTTCAATCACCTAAAACATTATTAAACTTCATTTCACCAAAGAATCAACAAGCTGATTTCTGTAGGACTTTTACAAATACACTGAAGAGATAAGACGCCGACAACTTTTAACTTTGTTACAAGCAAGTAAATAACTTGATAGATTATTGAATACAATTGTATCACTCTTATGACTATATCAACATACAGTTTTGTATCACCCATTATATATTTTTTTCAACTTGTGTGTATCGAATATAATTTATATTGCTATTTTTCTTAGATGAATATATATCCAATCAATACAAATGCAAATGAATATTATTATTATTATTATTATTATTATTATTATTATTATTATTATTAATAATAATAATAATAATAATAATAATAATTAATGTTTAAAATGTATTTTGCTAAAACAAGTCTGCATAACTTTGGTTTGCAAGAGTAAAACTTGAGTATGTATTATAATTTGGAATAAAGGGAGAAATCAGTACACATTGAAAAATATATACTTTGACTTCATAAATACGAATTAACATTTTTACTAATTTTATCCATATACTCTTTTGACTAAATGTATTTAAAAAAAAAAAATGACAATTGAGGAATTCTTTTGAAACCTTTAAAATATTTATGTATATGATCAATTTTTTTACATTTAGACATGGAAATCTGTATACTTGATCGATTACATAAATAACAATTAACATTTTAATTAATTTTATCCATATACACTTTTGACTTAATGTATAAATGAAAAAAAAAAATTAAACAATGGTGGAATTCGAAGTCTCCAACTTATTCTCTTACTCAAATACAATCATCAAACATTTTTGCTCTAATTTGAGATTATAATTTTTGTTAAATTCTAAATAAATAATTGTATACATATTAAATAAATTTCTTAGTACGAATTCAAGGATAAAACTAAAGTTATTGGGTTCGATGTAATACGTAACAACAAATTGGCTATAACTTTAAGGACGACTTTAGTTTAAGGTAATATTAGGCGTGCGTTCAATAATATTCTAAGGGAAATGCATTTATTGAGGACAATATTGAACTATCATCACATTTGGAAGGTAAGATTTTTATATTTATTTAATTTGCTTGTGGAATTTATGAAAAAATTATTATATAGTATTTGATTATAAACTCAAAATAAAAATCAAAATTTTATTGAATTACAGATTTCACGTATCTATAATATTAGAAAAAAAATCCGATCAATTAGTAATAAATTCTTGACTAAATAGATTGATATCGGTCTAAACTATCACTATTTTTGCAAAATTCATATTTAAATTATTGAAAGTTCATATAACCCACACGTACCATATTAAAAATTAGATGATGATATGAGTCCATGCAAGATTTACGGTTATTATAGTCTTGCAATATTTGATTGATCACGTAAAAGAAAAATTGAACATTTGATAAAGCAATTAATTAAAGATTCAAATAATTGTTATATTACGATTTCATTTTAGAAAAAATAATAGTAATAATAATGGCGAAGAATCTTAGTGGGTAAGAAAGAAATATCGAGGATTAAGGAAATGATCTTAGGCGGATATTTTTAAGATAAAGAGTAGACAAGTTTTTTTAAAAAAATTATTTAATCAAAATTTTATATTTTAAAGAAAAATACCTTTTATAAAGTTCACTATTGTTGGGTCTCTCGTATTAAAGAACTACTCCTTAATAGTATTCAGTTCTAAAAAATCATCTAATAAATAATGGTAACATAATAAACTATACCTTCTATTTATTATTTTCCTTAATAGACCTAAATGAGCTAAACTTATACTTTTTTTTTACTGTGGAGGAAGTAGTAGTATATACCTATGTCGTTTTGGTCATTGCTCATTTGCCCAACTGTTAAAGCCTATTTATCAGGGCGAATACCTTCACCTCATTCATTACACCCTACTGCTACGTGTCCCCCCCCCCCACCCCAATTCTCTTAAAGTGGCTATAAAAATCACTTGCTAAGTTACACTTACTTTATATATTTAGTGAGAGATACATATCTGTATAGAGAGATAAAGAGAGATGGCTAATAATAATAATGCTGGTTCAGGAAATGGAGGATCTCATAGCTATCACAGATCCCCGCAACCAACCGTTGCTCGTTCTCCTTCCTCTGGTATGCTACCTAACTTCTCTTTTACTTTTACAAACGCATTCTCCTTTTCCGTGGAACATTCATGAAACTTTGCATCTGTTTTTATATATTTGGTTTTGATATGCTTACTCGAGCCGAGCCTCTATTAAGAAAAGTCTTTCTTCTCTACCTTCACAAGGTAGAGCTACAAATTGCATACACATAACTCTTTCACACACCACCTGTGAAATTATATATACTAGGTTTGTTGAATATTCAAAAATTTGTGAAGCTTTATAAATGTTGAAGCACTAGCCCCCAAAAAAGATAGCAAAAAGGATCCATTTTTTTTCCAGGAGAGCTAATAATTTTCATTTGTTCTTCTGAATTTTTCATTATCTTCTTTAAATGGAGAGCTGCAAGTTGTATACATTTCTTAGCTTGTTGTATTGTCATCTACAAAACATCCGTCTTTAATTATCTAGGGACGTTATATGCATTTGTTTTTCCATATATGTATTTTCTAAGCTAGTTGTTTGTATATCAAAGATCAATAGATCAATTCATGGTAATGGTGATCGACACGGCCATAAAATTAAAATACACAACAAATTTATCATCAGAACAAATAGGCATTTTAAGAAGTTCATTAAAATCTAGCTGTGATTTTTTCATCCAAAGATTAAGAAGCGTTAAGAACAACTAAGACTACAAATATGGTGTATAAGAAAACAGTGGGTAGTGTAGTGTCCGTTACAATACAATTTTGTCTTGTTCTTATATCACATTGATGGTAAAATAAAAAGTCTTTTGTACAGAAGAGAAATTTTGGATGGTTTGATAAATGCCAGAGTTAGTTGAAGATCAGACAAAATAAGATAGATGAGTAACACTATTCATGAAGCAAGCGTTTTGTATTACTTTAATTAGTCTGTATTCACACCAGCCATCTCTTTTGTTGAAATAATGTGCTTTTGGTGTTTCATCCACAATTCATAGTGCCGTCTTTCAGTAGTACTACTCTCGTATCCAGCTAATAATTAGTGAAAAATATATATACGCGCTCCATTAGTTCTGTAATGCTTCAGTACTTGAAAAGTTAACTAGTAGTAAATATGATTTAATAATGTATAAAGTTAGATGAATATTTTGATTATATATACTACTTTTCTTTTTCATTTCACTCTGATGCTTTGTTCTTGTGTGAAATTAAGATATGGAGAGAAGCGTGGAACTGCCTTCTCATCTCAACCAGGAAATTGCTGCGAATGAAGGAGATTCTGGATGCATCATCCGCGAGCAAGACCGACTTATGCCAATAGCCAACGTGGTCAGAAACATGCGCAAGATCCTTCCTCCCAATGCGAAGATAGCTGATGAATCCAAACTGGTCATCCAAGAATGTGTCTCTGAGTTCATAGGCTTTATAACAGGCGAAGCTAACGATCGTTGCAAGCTTGAGAAGCGCAAGACAATCACCGCTGAAGACTTGCTTTGGTCCATGAACTCACTTGGTTTTGATGATTACGTTGAACCCTTGACTTTGTACTTGCAGCGTTATCGTGAGTATGATGGTGGTGACCGTGGATCCCTGAGAGGAGATCCTTTTCCGTTGAAGCGCCCAACCGTTAATCCAGCTTCAGGCTACAGCCTCATTCCCAATCACCTGCCTCCTAATTTTCCAATGGCTTATCCCAATGGTTATTATGTGTATCCACCACCAGTGGAAACCAGTTATAGGCAGGGGGATGCATCAAGTGGAAGCACTTCTCATGAGCGTGCAGTGGCTGCTGTGAATCGTGACGTTGAGTCTCCTGCGGAAAAGAGTGACGACTGATCAGTTTCTGATCTGCCGAAGGAATTGAGTCTTACCTGAAACTTCAAGATTAGTGAAAATAAGTAGTCTATCTTTCTCTGTTACATAATTTGAGACCTCTTTAGAATCAAGTATAGTTCTTCGTGAAGTTTAGGAATGTTCCTTCGAACTAATTGGCTGTTTAATTTGCAAACTTTGGTGCCTGTCTATTTTTCGTATACTATAGTTGTTGATTGTTTTTTTTTAAAAAAAAATTTAAGTCATCACTTTAACGGTGTGGGGGGTTAGGCTTGACCCCTACCATGTCTATAATATCCAAAGAGTTACAAAAGCAGAGGGGTACATGGACCTAAACTCTTATAGAGAACAACGAGGATAAACTAAACAATCTATTGAAAGACTAAGATGACATAGACTTTCATACTATAAGCAAAATACACTGGTTCAAGTAACAAATTTTTTTTACAGTTGTCGTATCTTCTCCTTATGCTAGGAAGTTGCCACTTATCTAGTAGAAATAGTCCCTTCACCTCTTTAAGAAATTGATGAAAAGAATAATAGAATGTACCACTTCATGCTTGTTTAGCAAATTCAAAGAAGCACACCTCCTCATTCTATTAATCATGTAAGCACCATTCAAAACATACAAATTAATTTAAGTATATATTTTTAATATTTTAATTTGGTCTGGATGTAAAATAGTATTTCAACTTTTAACTTTATGGCTTCCAACATTTGCGCAATTCAGCAATATTGAATACAAACTTTTATCATCCACAATGGAACATCTTACATATGACAAAGCAAATACAAGTATTAAAGGGACAATATCAAACATATATAAAAATTAAGTACATTTTGTAGAACAAATGATCAGCTTCCAATTCTCAATGATCATCCTCTCTAGGTTTGGAGAATGAGAAAATATGACTCTTATTAAGCACATTTCAATTCTTGATCCTTTGAATTTCCGCAACCTCATTGTTTGAATCAATCTCAGAGCTTCATCCACACATTTTTTTTTCATTGATAAGTAAGATAACAGTTGCCTTTTCTGATTCAATGTCTCATCAACGTGAAGAAAAAGTGTCATGATAGTCAATATACATTACCGTATAGTCAATAACTATACGGTAAAAACTTGTCTGTATAGAGTTTGATGCAAATCAAAATTAAGGTGATTGTACTCTTCAAGAAAATTTATTAGTAAGAATTAAATGAATAATATGTTTTGTCTTGAAATTCTAAACGATAAAATAATTTGAGATGACTATTACAGTATTAAAAATACGACAAATAATATAAGGAAAAAACATTTTTAGGAAAAAGGTCAAAATTTTCTCAAAATATGTGAAATTCATATTATATTTTTCTTCGCTGATGATTTATTTAAGCACAATAATCTTATTTCAAACAGAACCTATTGGGGCATGATTAAAAATATAATTAGTGTTAATTAACTTAATAGTCTATTAGATTTGTCAACCGCACTTTCTAGTGTAATATCTTTGCATTCCTTAAATAAATTGCAAAAAATAAACCAACATATGTATTTTACGTGAATTTTTTTTTACTCAAGAGAGTAAAATAAATGACCTATTTATATATAACTATTTCGAAACTTTTCACTAAAATCGAGGCCAAAATCAAAATAAGATTATAACAGCCCTTTGCAATACCTAAGGAATTCCTTAATATAAACAAGATAACATTTACTACAATCTGTATGTAATATCTATCAAGATCTTATCTTGGAACTCCTTCAAGAAAACAAATTATCACAAAATAAAATATCCCTAAATAATCAAACTACAATAATCAGACTTCTGTATAACAAACTTATTTGTTTAGACACTTTCTTAAATTTTGTAGTGATCAGTTGTTTTACTCTTATAACCATATTCAACATTTAAATATGATTTGATTATTGTAGCAAAAATTATTCAAAAACCTATTTTTTTTCATTTCATAATGTTGAAATGCACCAATATAATGGAGCATAATTAGATATAGAATTGGGATAAGACACAAATTTTCCCTAGAGTATGATCGAAATTTGAGAGACACGCCTTAATTAAAATAAGATCATATTACCCCCCCCCCCTCTAAAACCCCTTTTTAATAATTTTTGTACACCCTTTTGGCTTATATGGAATCCCAACATGTCACACAGGTCTCAACTATGTGGAGTCACAAGGTGTGCCACGTAAGCTAAAAGGTGTATAAAATTACAAATAAATGAATTCGAGGGAGGAGATAATAGGACCTTAATTTAGTTAAGGTGTGTCTCTATAATTTCGATCATAATCTAAGAGGGATACTTGTCTCTTACCCCATTAGTGTTAATTTAAGTTGACCTCGTAAAAACTTCATCTTAGTTAAACCCTATGCTCTTATTTCAAATAAAACCTAACAGTGCACGATTAAAAATATAATAGTTTTAATCAACTTATTAGTTCAATAGATTTGTCATCCGCACTTTTTTAGGGCAATATCTTTGCATTTCTTTAAATAATTACCGAAAATAAATTAACATAAGTATTTTATGTGAAGAAATATTTATCAAAAAGAGTAAAAACTATAACCTACCTCTGTATATAAATATTTATTCCAAAACTTTTCACAAATCTCGAGGCTAAACTCCAAATAAGTATATAATTGTCCTTTGTAACACCAGAACTGTTTCCAACGGTTTTGCCTCTATTCTCTCAATATTCAATAACGCTACCTTATAAATGAATTCTTTCACATAATTAAACAAGATAATACCTATAAAAATCTGGATGTAATATCAATCAAAATCTTATCTTGGAACCTCACCAAAAAAAGTAGTCATCACAAACTAAAATATCCCTAAATAACCAAACTACAATAATCAGACTTTACCGTAACAATCTTGTTTGTTTCAACACTTATGAGAATTTTATAACGATCGATTGTTCTACATCTATAACAATATTTGACAAATAATATGATTTGACTATTATAGCAAAAATTAGTCAAAAGTATTTTTTTTTCATTTCTTAATGTAACAAAAAGATATTAAATTATTTAAATTCAAAATATCTTAGATATGTTGCTCTACTAATTAAAAATTAGTACAAATTCAATAAATTAACTAATTAAGTGTACATATATAAATTTTTTCTCTAAGAGTTGTGTTAAATCTCCTTGATAATTATGTTCTTTCAAAATGGAAAAGTTTCTACATTGAAAACATTAATTATAAGAAGGGGGTCTATGGTACCCGTTAGGGTGCCACGACATCCAGTGATCTAAAAAAAAAAACACTCTTTGTATGGGATGGGGGGTTTTGTCATAAGTGTAATAAAAAGAGTAAAAATTGAGGAAAAATCAAGTATGGGGAAAGGTTCTTGAGGTGTGACCTCAATACAAGTTGAGATAAGTAGTTAGTATATGTTTTCGATAGGAAATTTGCAAGATAATAGTGACTAGGCTAAACTTTACATGGAAATAAGTTTCCTCTCGGAAAACTTACCTCATTTCGAATTTGTTCCTCTCGCACACCCATTTGTCGCATGAAGGTCAACCTACGCCTTACCCTACTCATTTTCTCGAGCTCAGTGTTATGATATCGAACTAGCGCTTACCCTCTTGGGATGAACCTCATGTTGACCCACTCTTAGGTCATCAGTCTAGCAGTTTTTTGGTTTCACGACCTCTCTCTCGGGCAAACCGAAAACACATGGGTGACTTTGTATTTGCAACTACAAACCCATTAAGTTAAACCACAACCACTAGGTGAAATCACCATTAAAATACATCTAACCTAACAGCAAGCAAGACCCAACAATAATATTAACTCATATTTCTAAATCACATCCCAAGAATTGGATTTTTAGCCACACATCAAGCAATAAAAAAATACACCTAAAATGATAATGAAATCAAATGGGTATAAGAGATAAAACCTTGATTTAAGCAAAGAAAAAAGAATGGAGAAGACTCACTTCCCACTTGGGGAAGATGAAAACCTTCTTTCTTCAAGTCTCCCAAAACCCTTTCCAGGAAAAATATAATGAAGTATCAAAACTATGAAAATGTTTGTATCACTAAAATTGTACTTATAACTTTCAGATCAAGTGTTGTAGCGGACTACTCGGCGAGGTTAGTCGTGATTGCCGAATGACTCGGTGATTCACCATTTTTCTGGTTCATCTTCTTTTTGTGCTTGCCTTCAACATCTTCATATTCTGGACCATTGGGTGGTATAGCATTGCTTCGCGAAATAATTAGGTGAAACGCCGATTGCTCCTTTCATCGTCTTTTTGATCCACTTCCTTCAGGGTTTCTCATGCTGGAACAAAGGGCGAAATACATTCCTTTGGCGATTCGCCAAATGCATTTGGCACCTCTCGGGCTTCAGCTTTCATGTT